>SRPT01000337.1:0-31304 GCA_018360205.1 Claviceps digitariae | reverse complement strand
AAAAAAAAAAAACGAGTGACGATTCAAGGAGAAAGCAATCGCCCAGCTGCCGCGCCAATAGGAAAAAAAACACGACATCATTGTTTTGGAAAATAAACGACCGAGTAAATCAGTGACTAAATAAATATATATATAAATAAATAAATAAATCGTGGCTGCGGAACGGACGGAACTTGATGATCCGCTCTTCTGGTGGCATGCTGCTCTGGACGAATGACATGACGACCCTTCCCGGCGAAGCAGGCGGAACAGAACAAAACAAAAGAACAATGGCAATATAGTATACATACATGTATGTACATATGTATATGCCCCATCTTGCGTGTCTCTGCAGATTAAAACCCCCACCGCGGTGGTTTCCTTCCCATGTAGGCGCATCTGCTGATGGTCCATGGCCAGGGATTCGGGAACATAAATCGGTGGTGCTAAAAAGGCGAGAATGGAAATTACGTGCGGGTGCCGAGTTCCGGCTCTGTTATCCTTATCCCCCTCCCCCCCGGGAGAGATTGCCTCTTTCTATTTATCCAGTATTTCGATCATCCGGGTCAGATGATGGGGTTTATATGCTTGTCCAGGAGGGGAAAGAAGGTAGAAAAGCGTTAGGTAGCTACGCTAGTGTTGTGCGGATGGAGGGAATACACGTCGACTCCTCCTCTGCTACGACGACTTCGCGCGAGGTTTTACTAGATTTATAGAAAGGTGCTTCCCGCCGGACTGGTTTACTCCGTCTTTATCGACATCACCATCACCACCACCACCACCACCACCACCACCTTCATCATGCATCGGTCCGTCTTATCTACAGCGGTGGCAGCTCTCGCCGGCATCCCCGTGGCGTTGGCAGACACGCACACGACCATTGACCCGTCTCAGAAATACGGCATCTGGGAGGGCTTCGGCGTCTCTCTCGCCTGGTGGGCAAAGGCGTTTGGTGATCGTGACGACCTCGCCAACATCTTCTTCACAAACGAGACGCAGACATATCAGGGGACAAATCTGCCGGGACTGGGCTTCAACATTGCGCGGTACAATGCCGGAGCTACCAACTACAACAAGATTGGAGACGACAGCATCAGTGTTTCGCCCAACATCAAGCCCTCGCGCCAGATGGACGGCTACTGGCTCAACTGGGCGAGCTCGGATCCTACATCCAATAGCTGGAACTGGACTGTCGACGCGAACCAGCGATTGATGCTGCAAAAGGCCAAGGCAAACGGGGCCAACATCTTTGAGCTCTTCTCCAACTCGCCCATGTGGTGGATGTGCAACAACCACAACCCTTCTGGCAACGACGATGCATCGCATGATAACCTGCAGTCGTGGAACTACAGGGAGCACGCCATCTACATGGCCAGCATTGATCAATACGCGCGACAGAACTGGGGCATCGGCTTCCAGTCGGTCGAGCCCTTCAACGAGCCTTCGTCGGCGTACTGGAGCTCCAAGGGCACGCAGGAGGGCTGCCACTTTGACGTCAGCACCATGGACCAGGTCATTACTTTTCTCAACTCGGAGATGAGTGGCCGAAACTCGGAAGCCTTCATCTCGGCTTCCGACGAAAACAGCTACGATGAAGCCGTCAATACGTGGCAGACGATGGAGCAGGCCACCCAGGACGCCGTCTCGCGCATCAACGTCCACGGCTACCAGGGACACGATGGCAAGCGCGACAAGCTCTACTCGCTGGCGCAGGCGTCCAACAAGCGGCTCTGGAACAGCGAGTACGGCGACGGAGAAGCCACGGGCACGCAGATGGCGCAGAACCTGCTCCTCGACTTCACCTGGCTACATCCGACGGCCTGGGTGTACTGGCAGGCCGTCGACGGCGGCGGCTGGGGACTCATTCAAGGCGACAACGACGGCAAGACGCTCGGAGCCGTCAACACCAAGTACTATGTGCTGGCACAATTCACGCGCCACATCCGGCCGGGAATGACGATCCTCGGCAGCGGCGACGACGCCAACACGGTGGCCGCGTACGACGCCGCCAACAAGGTGCTCGTCATCGTGGCGGCCAACTGGGGCGACGCCGGGTACGGCAACTTTGACCTGTCAGGCTTTACGCAGGCGGGCCAAAAGGGCGATTTGGTGAAGCGATGGCGCACTTCGCTGGACGGCAGCACGCTGTATGAGGAGAAGGAGGACACGTATATACAGGATGGCGCCGTGTTCTGGTCGTGGTTTGACGGTGCATCCGTGCAGACGTTTGAGGTGAGCGGCGTGTCTTTGTGAGGAGGAGGAGCCTAGGAGGAGGCAGGTTCTGAGGAGGACGGGAGCATTGTAACAATGTTTTACTAGTATCTGGTTAGCGACTGAGCGAGTATGTTTGGCACGAGGGAAAAGAGACGATGATATTGACGCCCCACATGTTGAGTCGATGCGTTGCCGAGTTGCCGCGTTGCAAGCTTCACCCACCCACGTGTGCGCCGATTTGCGGCTTTTTCCCTGTTTTTTTTTCTTTCCTTTATTGCCGGCAATCTTGGCAATCTTGCGTCGGATATGCGAGGCCAAGAGATGGCCTGTTTCCGGCAAGCCCAGTCTGCACAGACGAGATGAGGTGGGATGAAAGGAGGGGAGTGAACAGGGGACAAGAGGACATGATGGATGATTCATGAATGGTGGCTGTGGCTGTGCGGCTGTGCGGCATGTGGGGCATGCAATAGTTCCTGCAGGGAATGTTCTAGATGCATGTCTATGTCTTCATCGACTGAGTATCTTCCTGTGTACTTATAAATTTATATCATTATTATGTATTATATCAGGCAGAGAGTATCGGGCCTGCACTTCGCTTTATCACGCACATTTGCTCCAAGGCGGTCCTGCATAGACACCGCGTTCCCACCGCCCGCCAGTCTCGTTTCATATTCAACTCAATATTTATGGCACATGTGTGTGCGAAAGAGAGCATGATCTATTAAATCCTCTAGAGAATGAATTTACTAGGGGATTTATATAGAGAAATAATCTTAGCCTAAATGCCTAAGAACTAAGGCTATAAGTATATAATAGAGCGGTAAGGAAATACACCCTACTGCTTATAACACTATCCCTATAGCTAAATAACTATACTATAGAAGCTATATAGTAATTTTATTCTTAGGTAAAATACCTAAAGTAATTATATTAAGTGCTATATTATAATAGGTTTACCTATAAAGGTAGGTTTTTTATTATTATTATAATAATACTTATAAGTATAAAAAAAAGGTCTTAAAAGGCTACCTTTATACTTAAAAGAAGGATAAGGTATAAGAGTATAGGTCTTTTATAAGAGTTTTTTATTATTATATATATTACTTAAATTATATAGGAGTTATAATTAGCCGCTATAGTGCTATAAGGAAGCTTTTCTTTTAAAGTATTTAAAGAAAGTATATAAAGTTAGAGTACTTTTTATAATTAAGGCCTTTAGTAAAGCTATTAGTAATTATTTAATTTATACTAATTTATTTAAGTTAAAAGAGTCCTTTATAAACCCTTTAAATTATTTATTTATATTATAAGTTAATATACTTTATATAGCTATAATACTTCTTATTTAGTATAATTACCTTTATATTCTAACTATTAGTAAATAGTAAGAGAGAGAATTCCTACTTAAATTTAAAGTCCTTAATTAATTAAAATACCTAAGTTATAAATAGGGTAATAAGTATAAGGTTAATAAATTTAGCTTCTATAGAACTAAGTATAATAAGGCTTTACCTCTTAAAAGATTAGAGGATTAGTTTACTATTAACTATAATTATATAGCTTACTATAAAGACCTTTAAATTAAGGTTATTACTATAAAAGGCATTACTATAGCTAAAAACGCATAATATATAACTTTTAAGTAATTTTATTACTTACTTACTAAGGTAAATACTAAGGTTTACTATTCCCTTAAAATATTACTAAAGGTGCTTCTTTAGTTCCTAATATATTTACTTTAGTGCTATATTTACTATATAAAGCTTATTAGTAATAAATATAATATTAGGTCTTATATATATAAAGAGCTAATTAAAGCTCTTAATTTTCTTTATTTAAGCATAAGAGTTACTAACTATATTAAGCTCTTTCTAATTAAGTAAAATCTCTACCTTTAGAAGCTAAGGTATCTTTATATCTATAAGATCTCTAATATAGTACCTATTAATAATTATATTTATATACTATTTTTAATATAATAGTATAGTTCTTTTAGCCCTATTATAAATAAATTAAATTCTAAGGAATATTTATACTTTGCTAAGCCTTTTAAGCTTATACTGCTTTTTAAGGTGTAAGAGAATATTATTTATAGCGTTTTAAGTTAGTATAGTAATTATAATATTATCTATATAAAGAAGAAGGATAGTGCTATCTTTTTAAATAAAAATGCAGAGCTTATTAGCAAGGCGTTGGAATCCTTGCGTGCTTAGCTACTTTATAATATTATTAAGCCACTAAAGTAGTGTAAGGTCCTCACAATGCAGGGCGCATCGGGACCAATTCCCTTAGGCTTAGTTACGCTCTTGCTTATAGCAGCCCTTAAGAGGCTACTATATATATAAGGGAATCTTAAAAGAGATAAGCTTTAGTTAATATACTAATTACTATATTGCCTTTACCTAGCTACTATATTTATACTTAATAATTTTAAAGCTTCTTTATAGCTACCTAAAGATAATATAGCGCCTTATACTTAATAACCTATAGCTATTCTATATAAAGGCTCCTTATCTTCTAAACCCTTAGTAAATACCTAGTAATTTATAGCTACTATAGCTAGTAACACCCCTTTAGTTACTATTATAACCTAGAATAAGGCAGTCCCTAAACCCCTTAATCTTAAGGAAAAAGCTAAGGTAATATAAAAGTAAATTTAATAGCTTAAAAAACTAAAGAAACTATAGGCTTAAGAATAAAAGCTTCTTACTACCTTAGGCTAACTAATAAATAAAGTAAAGAGAGCTAAATACTATTACTTTACTAATAACTTATTAAATAATAGCTAAGGAGAAGTTAAAGTAAAAAATATTAACCTATTAATACACTTTATTAATTTATAAAAGTATAAAATCTAAATTAATAACTTAACCTATACTTTTAATAAAGTATAGCATAAGTTTTACTAAAACTATTAAAAAATCCTTTTTACCCTTAACTATATATATTAATTTTATTAGGTAAAATAGGATTATTTTTTTAATAAATAATTAAATAATTAATATAAGGAACTTAAGAATAACTAGAATAAATTCTAAAAATAAACCCTTACTTTACTAAAGGACTTTACTAATTAAAAAGCTTAAATTACTACTATAATAAAAAATACTAAATAATAAAAAGGCTAAAGTTTTATTAACTTTAGTATTTACCTAAATTTACTAAAGAAATACCTTAAAAAAGCTAGTAAAAAAGTAAGAGCTCTTCTTTTTTTTATTAAGTTACTACCTAACCTTTAGAACTATATAAACCTATATATATTTATTACTAAAAAAACTAGGGAAAAAGTAATATAAATTACCTAGTAATTCTAGGATACTATACTAGTAAGACCTAAGCATAAAATAGAATTTAAAATAAAAGAAAACCCTTTAAAAGCACCTTAACTATAATTATAAAGTACGCTATATTATTACTAATAATAATACCCTTTTTTAACACTAAGTAGCCCTATAATAGGTTTAAATAATAAATCTATTTAAGGGCTATATAAGTATTATAATTATAGCAGCCTAAACTATATTTAATATAACTATAATTAACTATTAAAACCCTAAATAAACTAGTTAGAAAACATTTAATAGTAGAAGTAGCTACCCTTATTTTTACTAGTTATTACCTCCCTATTAGGTAATATTTCTATACCCCTATTACTACTTAGAGCTAAGTTACTACCTAAACATTTGCTAATTTAAATATATACTTTAATATTAATATTATTAGTTTAGAATTTATAAAATAATAGGGATTTAAATAAAGTAAGATAAAAGCCTCTAAACTCTAAGCAATTAAAGCTCTAACTATTTTATAATATAGGGTATACTATATACTAATAACTATAACTAATTCCTACTAATAATATAAGGACTTAACACTACTATATATAGCTATTAATTAAAACCTAAGGATTTAAAGAAGTCTAATCCTAATAGAAATATATACCCTAGCTATAGAATAAATATATCTAGCCCTTTATAAATAAAAATAGTGGTTTAAACTCTAATAATTATATATCTTACTAATAACTCCCTATTAATTTATAAGAAAGGGCTAAAATAAGGCTATAATATATACTATATAAATTCTTACTAATAATAAGATAGCACTCTTAGGAGGTAAAAAGTAAGGGAAAGTACTCTAAACCCTTAATAATATCCCCTTAGAATTATCTTTATTTTAAAATATATTTAAATTAGATAATACTAGTATACTTTCTTTTAAGAAAGAGATAAACTATATAATTAACTTACTACTAAATATATTACCTCTCTATAAACTTATTTACTCTTTATTATAAAATAAACTTAAAATTCTATAGAAATACCTTAAAAAGAACCTAGTAAATAGCTATATAAAAGCCTTAAAAAGCCCTATTAATGCCTTTATACTCTTTATTTTAAAGAAGGATAGCACTTTTTAACTATATATAAATTATTAAGGAATTAATAAGATTATATTTAAGAATTAATATATATTACCTTTAATTTTAAAGATTCTTAACTATATTTAAAGGGTAAAGTTTTTTACTAAAATTAATATTAAGAATACTTATTATTATATTTATATTAAGGAAGGGAATAAGTAAAAAATAGTATTTTAAACCTAATATAAGCACTATAAATACCTTATTATACCCTTTAAACTAATAAATATTTTAATAATATTCTAAAGCTATATATACTAAGCATTATATAGGCTAATTAATACTATTTATATAGTGTATTTTAATAATATCCTTATTTTCTTAAAAACCTAAGAGAAGTATATAATTTATATTAAATAAGTTCTAGAGTAAATAAAAAGTATAAAGCTATATACTAAGCCCTTTAAGTATATATTTTACTAAAACTTAATAGAATTTCTTAGATTTATTCTATTTATTAATAGTATATTAATAAATAAAAAAAGGGTAAATATAATTTAATAATAAAAGGAACTTACTAGTTTTAAAGATATTTAAGTATTTCTTAGGTTTTATAATTTCTATTATAGGTTTATATATTAATACTTTGCTTTAGTAGTACCTCTTAATATACTAATAAAAGGGAGCTAAAAAGGTATTTAGTTTAGTAAGTTTTATTTTAAATATAATAAATAAGTAGTATTTATATAATTAAAAGCTACTTTCTAGAAGGTACCTCTCCTTTAATATTATAATTTAAATTAGGTAATTTATATTAAGATAAATATATTAGCTTTTATAATAGCTAGTATTATTTTATAACCTAATAATAATAAGTAATACTACTTTATAGCCTTTTAGTTATAAAAGTTTACTAATATTAAATAAAACTATAGTATAGCTAATTAAAAGCTATTTACTATAGTTAAATTATTTAAGCACTAATAATACTATATTAAAGGGGTTATAAATCCTATAGAGGTTTTATTAAACTACTATAACTTATAGACTTTTATAAATTAGAATAAACTTAATAGCTAATAGGCTAAATAGTATATATTCCTTAGTTTATTTAATTTTATTATTAAGCACTATATAGGGAAGAGTAACCTTATAAATATACTATTAAGAAGGCTTAATTATAAAGGTAAGGTATTAATAAATAGAGAAATACTACTAAAACTATAAAAGAAATTATTACTTTATATAGAGTTAAAGGTAGTGCCTAAGTTTATATAATAGCTTAGTAAGATACTATTAAGAATATAATTAGTTTTAGCTATTAAAGCTAGTTTTATAGGATAAAACTCTATTACTTAAATAGCTAAAGTAGCTACTAAAACACTAGCTAGAAAGTAAGTAAAACTAGGTAACTTTTTATAAATAATTGCCTATATTTAATACATTAAAACCTAAGAGGTTAAAGAGGCTACTATATTATTTAACCCCTATAAGAACTAAATATATAAGCCTCTTACTAAATTACTATAAAAAGCTTAAAAGTAGAATTTAAACCTTAAGAGAATTACTAAAGATATAGTTCTAAGGAATTAAAGGGAAAAGGTAGGGATATAGTAATATAATATAAGTAGCCTTTTACTATATAAAGACTAGGTAGTTATTCCTTAAAAGCCTATTCTATAGTAAGAGCTTTTATAGCTATATTATAATAATCTCTTAGCTAGTTATTTTAAAATTAATAAAACTATAGAGCTTCTATACTAAGTATATTACTAGCTAGTAATAAAGTAAGCTATAATAGATTATATTTTAAGTTATATAGTATGCTAATAGGTAATTACTAAAAGGCATTACCTATATAGCTATCTTAAATTACTACTAATACTATAGTAACTATAGGTAAAGATATCTATAGATTTTATTATAGATTTACTAAAGGGGTTTTATAATAGAATATAAGTAAATATAATCCTTATAATTATAAACTAATTTACTAAGTATATAGTATTTCTACCTATAACTACTTACCTTAATGCTATAAAACTAATAGAAATATTTTATACTAAGATTAAGTTATAATTTAGGGCTACTAAGGGCATTATATTAGATTAAGGATCTATATTTATAAGTATATTTTAAAGTAATTTATATTTCTACTTTAAGGTTAAGTAAAGGCTATTAATAGCATTTTACCTTTAAATTAATAAATAAATAAAAAGAATTAATTAAATACTAAAGCACTATTTATATTATTTTATAGGAGAATATTAGCCTATCTAGCTAGTGCTACTACCCTAAGCCTAATTTATATATAATAATATAGTAAATAGAATAATAAAATAAGCTTTTAGTTATACACTCTTTAGATATTACTTAGAATTTTACTTAGGTATTAAGGGCAACCCTTTAAATAGGGAGGTGCTAAAGGTAAAAGTATAAGTAAAGAAGCTATATAAATTATAAGAGAAGATAGTAAAAGTATAAAGAAAAGTAGTAAACTTATAAGCTAAGTACTATAACTAGCATTACTAACCTATAATATTTAAGAAGGGTAATAGAGTTTTTCTATTTATAAGGAATATATAGGTAAAGAATATAAAGAAAAAACTAAATCCTAGATTTTTAGAACCCTTTTATATCCTATACTCTATAGGGAAATAAGTATATTACCTTAAATTACCTAAGAAATATATATAACTTTATAATATATTCTATATTAGTCTACTAAAGCTATAAAATAATAAAAAGAAAAGTAGGAAAAATATAGTAACCCTAGACCTAGAAGATAAGAATAAAGAATATAAAGTTAAAGAAATTAAGAATAAAAAGATTACTAAAGAGAGTATATACTTCCTTATAAAATAAAAGGGATAGCCTAGTAAATATAACTAATAAATCCTTAAAAATAATATTTTAGCACCTAAACTTATTACTAATTTCTATAAGAAGAAAAAGAATAAGAAGATTTACAAGCAATAGCTAGGCAATAGAGCATAGAATAAGCAGTAATAATAAATTTATTTTATAAAAAAAAAAAAAAAAAAAAAACTATTTATAATATAAGCTTAGCTAAAGGGAAAGTAGCTATAGTTACGTTTATAAACTATTAGGCTAGGCTTATACCCTCTATATAGCTAATATAGGTTAATATAGCCTATATTACTACCTTAGCGCTATAATAAACCTATATAATTATTATAGCCTAGGGAGTGTATTTAGCCTTGCTAGGGTATAAATATAAAAGGGTAGTATTATACTATACCTTATTATTACTAGCATTCTAAAAAATAAATATAAGTAAAAGATAGATAATAAGGAATAAATACTATTTACTTAGGGATACCTAGGGGGGGGATAATAAGCTAGCTAAAGCTAATAACTTATTAAGATATACTAATTATATAGTACCTATGCTTTTTATTATAAGTATTAGTAGGGGGATTTGCTATTATATTAGTATATATACTAAGGCACTTTTAGCTAAACTAGTTAAGCTATAGGCTACTTAATAGGCCTACTTAGTGTAATTAAAACTATATAGTAAAAAAAGGGATATATAGGCAAATTACTAGCGCTAGTCCTCTATAAAAACATACTCCTTAATTATTATAGAAGTATTATTATCTAATAATGCATCTAGATTTAGGACTAATTCTATAGCATTAAGGAGGGTCTCTAGCTAGTAATATATAGTAAGGGCGTCCTTTTAGTTCCCCTATATTATAAGTATAGCCTATATATATTATTAGTAATTACTATAGATTTAATAGGATATATATATACACTATAGTATATATTATTACGCTCCTAGCATTATAAGTAGTGTTTAGAAAGCTTAAGGGTTATACTAATAAAAGAATTAGTAGTAAAATAATAGCTTAATACTATAAAAGTAGGCTTAAAGGGTAGGCTTCTCTTAAAGTTATAGTAATTAGTATAAGTATAATAGGTATATATATATAGCTATATAAAAATTTTCTTAAGGATAGAGGTAAAGAGCAATATAGTAGTAAATTAATAGTAAATTAAAATAGAATAATTAAAGAAGTAATAGGGAATACTAAATTATAAATAAGAAGAAACTAAATAAGGATAGAGAAGGAAGGGTATAATAAAAGTAAAAATAGGGCAATAAGCTACCTTATTTATAGATAAACTATAAATAGAAGTAATCTAATAGGGTTACTAGTTTATTTACTTAACTAATGTTATTAAATATAAATAGGTAGTGTTATTATTACACATTACTACTAATTAGCTAGTAAGAAGTAAGGTTAAGTTAATTTATTTTAATTATATACTTAGAATATTATAGGGGGCATATAAAGGAATAACTAGCGGTTTAGAATAAAACTACCTAGGCAATATAAATAAAATGCTAGCAATAAACATAGTTTTAATATATACACTACTAAGACATTAGCCTAAAGGGGGGGGTAATTATAAGGTCCTTATAATATAGGGCGTATTAAGACTAATTCCCTTAGGCTTAGTTACGCTCTTGCTTATAGTAGCCCTTAAGAGGCTACTATATGCATAAGGGAATCTTAGAAGAGATAAGCTTTAGTTAATATACTAGTCACTATATTGCCTTTGCCTAGCTACCGTATCTACACCTAACAAGTAGCAATATAGAAAGCCTATAAAGAGCTCTATTAAGTTAGCATACTTACTATATAGCATTTTAATGCCCTTAAGGCTGCTTTATATAGATCTCTATTTATACCTCTACATTTAGAAAGGTATTAACTATATTATATTATTGCTACTTATAGTTATAAATAGTAATAATAATATAAAATACCTATAGAGAGACTAGATAAGCTACTATAGTGTATAGGTCTTCTGCTTTAAAGACCTTAGTGTTCTAATTACTATAAACTACCTATTACACTTTTATATAGGGCTCTCCCTAAATAGGATATTTTATTATATAAACCCACTAGCTATTAAAGATTAAGGCACCTTTTAGTAGGTAAATAAAGTCCTAGCTATTTTTTTTAGCTATCTTAAAAAGCTCCTGCTTCTTAGTAAGTTACTAAAATATAGTATAGTTTAGCATATTTTTTGCTTAAAACTAGCTAAATAAAATTAGTATAGTGCTTATAGCTAAATTAGCTGCTTAGATTATTATTATATAATATAAAAAGCTAACTTCTTCTTTATTAGCATAGATATCTTTATCCTAGTATTAAATAGTAAGGTTTATAGTGCTAGGCTCTCTTAAGGAACCCTTTAAAAATGCATGCTTTTTACTATATATAGCTAATTCTAAATAATTTAGCTTTAAACCCCTTTTTATAAACCATTTTATACCTTATAAGGGGGAGCCTTAACTATAATTAATTATATTTAAGTTATCTGTATTATGTATATATATATAAGGTATAAAGGTCTCTTAATTAGCGTTATATATTATTACTTCTTGCTAAAAGTAATACCTCTTTATAGACTATTAATTAGGAGTCTTTTAGTGTAATTAAATTATTTATATTATTATCTTAGTCTAGTAATAATGCCTTTAGTAAGTTAATATTATTTATAAAGATTAAAAGCTTAAAAAGTATTTAAAAAAGTAGCTTTCTAGCCTAAAGAGCTATAACTATAAGTCTTTTTATTTAATTATAGTTTATAGTATTATTTTAATGCTTAGGATTATATAAATTTTATAGGTTCTTTAATATTTTATTATAAGGTTTTATAGACTAAGCAGGCTAAGGAGCTTCCCCTAGTAGTATAGTGAAATAGAGATTTTTTTAATCTAAAGACTTAGGTAAAATATATACTATTTCCTACTTTTTTATAGGTTATAGAGTTTAGGTTAAAATAACTAGTAACTTTAAAGGTAGCTTTTACTATTCTTTCTATCTCTTAGTTAGTAGGTTTATAGTCTTTATATTTAAATTATAAGAAAGTGTAATAATCTAGCAGCTTTCTTCTTTAAAGGTAAAATTAATAAGCTTTATAATGTATTATATATTATTAGAATTATTATTTTTAGGCTATTTAAGGCCCTTATAAAAACGTATATTATAAGCATATATAATGTAGTTATCTTTAGAAAGCTACACTTTAAAGAGGTAATATTTAGAACCTTTTATGCTAACTAAGTAGCCTTTCTTTATATAAAGAGCTATCTTTTTAGCTCTTATATATCTTTTATTAGGGATTTATATATAGGCTATGTAGCCCTAGGTATATAAGTTATAAATAGATACTTTATTAATTAAGCTAAGCTTATTAAATAATATCTATTATAGTAATTTTCCACTATATATACTATTTATTAGTAATAAATTTATAATTTTAGCTATATACTTTATTATATATAGCTAGAGGATTTCTAGAAGCTTAGCACTAATTATAAATACCCTTACTATATTTATTAGTATATAGCTAGCTTATTTAATAATTCCTTAATAAGTAAGTATATAAAGGGCTTTAGTCCTAAAAATTATACCTTTCTTATAGTAATAATTAATAAACTTTACCCTAAGGAATTCTATAGTATTATCTATATAAAAATACTATATAGTAAAGCTACTACTTATGTTTTCTATAGTAATTTACTAGGTTTTAATAGCCTTTTATAAGTTTTTTTTACTAATAGTTAAAATTACTTAATAGAACTAAGTATATATATTAATTATATATAAAGTGTAGTTCTTACTACTAAACCCCTTAGGCTTATATTAAATATAATTCTAAAAGACTCTACTAAGAAATAAGGTTATACTACTTTATAGTTTATAATATATAACTTAATTAGCTTTAGCTAAATAATATACTTTATAGTAAAAGTTAGTTTAAGAAGCCTAATTAATTAATATACTAGCCTCTTTATACGCTTTAAGTATATATTCTTTCTCTATATAGCTAAGCCTTCTATAAATAAGCCTATATTTAATATTCTTAGTAATAGCCTTATATAGTAATACTATAAAATTATACTAAGGCTCTTTATTATATAAGTTAATAACTATAATATTAAAAACCTAGCAAAAAGAAGCTATATTTATCTTTATAGTCTTTATAATTAGTTAATTAAATAATTTATTAATTATTATGCTTACTTTTTATAGTAAACTAGAAGATATTATATTAACTTCTACTTTAAGGGCTAGCTATATATTAAGTAGCTTAAGATAGCCTCCTATAATAGGTATATATATAGTGCTAATTCCTTTAACTATAAAGGGTTACTTATTGCTTATAGTTATTAGCTTTATATTTATATTAGTATTTAAATATATAAACTATTTAGTGGAATTAAAGGTATAATTACTATATTTTATATTTAAAATATAGTTACTTCTTTAAAGTCTTTTTAATTTAATAGTAGTAGTATAAAAGTTATCTTATTATATAATTATACTACTAAAGGTATTACTAGCTTATATAATATTTAATAATACTAGCTTTTTTAGCTTCTTACCCTCTTATGCCTTATAGTATTTTTTAATATAAGCTTTTACCTTAGGAGGTATTAACTTAAAGTATAGCTTTTAGTATTATTTCTTTATATAACTAAAGCCTTATAGAATTATATAGCTATAAGCTAGTATATATATCTTTTACTTACTACTAGCTTTATTATTATTAGTCTTAGTAGTTATAAAGTTAGATTTTTACTCCTTTACTAGCTTATTTACTTTATATATAAAATACTTAAGTATCTTCTCTTTCTTTAATTTATTAAAGCTATAACCTTATATTTTCTATATATTATAAATCTTAGGTATAAATCCTTTTACTATATAAATTATCTATATAACCTATATAATATTATAGAGCTTTATAACCTTATTAATATACTACTATAAATTCTAATAATAGTTAAGCTAGGTATATATTATTAAGAATTCTAACCTTTAGAAAGTAAAGAAGCTATTTAGTAATTCTATAATAGCTATATTAGCTTTAAAGCTATAGTTATTATAAATAAGCCTTATTAGCTTAATAACCTAGCCCTTATAGTTCTAGCTAGTATATAGAATGTTTTTCTAAATATAAGAAGATAGGGACTACTATATAATATATATTAAGATTCTATGCTTTTAATCTATATCTTATAACTATAGTATTATACCCTTAAAGTGCCTAGTTAGGCTAATAATATATACTTATATTTTAATAAAGATTTCTTATTCTTTAAAATTCTTTAATCCCTTTAATAGTATAATTTATACTATATATAGAATTAGGTTTTTTATAGAAGCTAAGATAGTAGTATTTATACTTTAGTTAGTAGGTTTAGTAGTTATAGTGCTTATAATACTATTAATATATTATAATTTATATTATTTAAATCCCTTATAACTTAGTATTTAATACTAAAGAATTATTAGTTTAGTTAAGTAGTAAGTTAATATAAGTAGCTTATTATTTAGTTAAATTACTATATAGCCTATATTTATATAGAGATTCTAATATTAAAAATTAGTAGGTTTATTATAGGCATTTCCTATGCTTTAATAATAAAGGGAGAAAACCTATAGAGTTCTACCTAATTATACCTTAGCCTAATTAGTAAGTATTACTTTACCCTATAATTACTATACCTAATAATCTATAATCTCCCCTTTTATTAAACTAATACCTAGGCAGTTTTAATATATATAAAATAATAGTCCTAGCTAGTGGTTAAGGGGGTTATAGTAAGGGCCCTTTTTTATAAAACTTAATAATTAAATCTTATAATATATATAGTTATAGCATTAACTATAGTAACTAATAATATATAATTTTTTATATATAAATATAAAGATTAGCAGTTTAAATCTAATTAACTAAGTGTTTTTTATTATATTAAAGTTAATTAATATATATATAGGTTAATTAATAATATTAAGGGTTATATATATATATTTTTAAGTGTATAATACTACTATATATAGTGTTATTAAAATTTTTTATAATAACTTTACTTAGTTTTATAAAGTATTACTAGTTTAGCTATACTATATATATAAAAATATAATAGTAAAAAAGATAAAAGAAAGAAATATTAAAAATATCTAGAATACACTAGGCTTATAACCTATAGTATATATATATATAAAAGAGAGTATAATTTATTAAATTCTCTAGAGAATAAATTTACTAGGGGATTTATATAGGGAAATAATCTTAGCCTAAATGCCTAAGAACTAAGGCTATAAGCATACAATAGAGCGGTGAGGAAATGCACCCTGCCGCCGAGTAATGCTATTCGGAGCTGTACGTAAAAAGCTGTACCCACACGACTAGCCGCATTTCGCTAGCCGGTCGGATTGATGCACCCCCCTATACAATTTGTATAGCACACTACATCACGCAATACTACCCAAAAAATAGTATATATTAATTATAAGTTTTTTTTTTTTGCTGCAGCGGCTTGTAAATTCGCTTAAAAACGCGTTTTCTAGTGTTTTTTTTCGAAGTGTACATATTAATTGGAATAGAATAACTAGATAGTCTAGACTTCTTAGCTATAAAGCAACTGTAACTATAATCTTATTAAGTGCCTTGCTTAATAATAAAGGAGGCGGGCTTCTAAGAGCCTATTTTGCTAAAGATTGCGTTTACCTTGTATTTATATGTATTCTTAATCTTCCCTATAACTAACTGCGGCTTCTATGCCCCTCTTATATTGCTAGTGGCAATGCTTTAATTTCTAACTATGTCATTATGCGCTGTACGCTACGATTTAACCTCTGCGAGGCTTATGTGCCTTACATTAACGGAAGCTATAATCTTTATAATAATTACGTTGCGTAAGAGCCTTATAAGCTTTGTAAGCCTTGCGGGCAGCCTTAAGGCCGCCCATAAGGCCGCCTACAAGGCTACTCTTAAGGCTTATAGGCTGCTATAATGAAGTTAGGAGCAATTTAATTATTATAAGCCGCCCACTGCCGCCTAATTTAGATAGGGTCTTAGATTTAAAGAATTAAATTATTAGAATCCTAGGCATTAAAGTTAGATATATTTATAGTGTAAATTTAATATAAAGGGTATTATAAATATACTAAGGGCTTTTATAGCCACTATTGCGGATAAATATGCTCCTTTATAAGCTCTTAACTTTAAAGGCTAAGCTTAAGGATTGTATAGGCGC
Organism: Claviceps digitariae; assembly: GCA_018360205.1. Lineage (NCBI taxonomy): Eukaryota > Fungi > Ascomycota > Sordariomycetes > Hypocreales > Clavicipitaceae > Claviceps > Claviceps digitariae. Next base: position 14,652 of record SRPT01000337.1, on the reverse strand, counting down.
AAGGAAGGCTAAATTGCTATTAGAATTAGTATAGTTAATTATAAGAATAAAGGTGTAGCTGCCCTGCTTATAAGCTTTAGGCTTGCTAATGCTACTTATTAATAAGCTAGATAGCTTTAAAGGATATTTATAAGAGAAGGCTACTAAGCCAGTCTCTTCTAATATACTTTTGCTGCTACTTAATATTATTAATAGTAACTTTTTTAAGGTATTTCTAATGTGTTTTATTCATTATTTAAAGCGTAATTTATAGGAGGTAATAAAGATTATTAACACCTATAATTAGAAAGGTTTTAAGAATATAATATACTACTTTATAGGGATTATTAGTATACTAACTAAAATTCCAATAAAATAATGTAAAGCAATATGCCTACTACTAATACTATAGAAGCCACTGCTCCTTAATGTATTTAAGAATAGCATTTTACTATGGATTATATATGCTCTTTATCTGCTGCTAAATAACATTAAAGGATGCAATATTATAAGCATAGAGGAGCTTTTTCTATGCTTTAAATAAGCTAGTTAGGCTATTATTAAAGGCTTCCTTGCCTTCTTTATTAGTGACTAGAGAGGCCTTAAGACCCCTCTAATTGCAAAGAATTTAAGCTTAAATGCGGGCATTAATATGCTAAGTGTAGAGCTACTATTATATTCCTAGGAATATAGTCTTTAGGGTATTTTTTAGTGTAAGCTTATAGTTAGTAAGAATAACACAAGGGGTATAGAATTAGTGCTAAGTGCGAATCTTATTAAACCACTTTAGCAGCCACTTATAGCTTTCCTTAGTTTCTAAGGATAGCAGCTTAAAGCTAATATTTATAATTGTATTTTAATTAGTTAGGGCTGTGATTTACAATAGGTAGAGTCTAAAGTGGTTGGTCTTATAGGTGTTATTAAATCTAAGAATATTAGGGAAATGCCTCTATTTATAAATACATTCTTATATAGTCTAGAAGGCAGCTTTAAAGCGGTTATTGTTATATTTAATATAATATAGGAGGCTTAGCTCTTCTAAGGTCTTTATAAAGCGTTATATGCCTATGTAACCGTTAAGATTGCTAATTTAGTGGCGTTAGTGGGCATTATAGATATCTTTTAAGGTTATAAGGGCATTAGGGTATTGAATTTAAAGAACTTAGGTGGCTTTATAGGCATAAACGCCCTAAATATTTATAATTTTCCTTAGGTTAGCTACCTAAGCTACTATAAGGTAGTAATGGATAGGATAAGCAGTAGGATGTAGAGAAGGACTATAAGAATAATTTTTATATCTATTAATAATAGAGTAGCACTAAAGGTTATCTTAAAGAAGGTTATAACTTACATGGAGTTAAAATGGATAGTTAGCTAGCTAGGTACTAACCTAATAAAGGCTAAGCAAGGTTAATAGTCTCTATTTGCTGTGGTTGTAGTAAAAAAGAATGTATGTTATAGTCCTTATGCTATTAACTTTATAGTAGTTGCTTTTTAACCTTATAGCAAAGCTAACGCCTTTTTTACGGCCCTAGGCGTTAATAAAGGCGTAGAGTGTTTTTAGAGAGTTAAAATCACTAGATTCTAGCAAAGGGGGAATGTCTAGACCCTTATAAGGGCTAGGGAGTGTTCTACCTACCTAAATAATGAAATTATTATAAAAAGAGGTAGAAGGCATATATATTAATATTCTTAAGATGTAAAAATATAGGAATAGTAATAAAAGCAATGGAATTAATAGTATAGTTAATAAATTTAATAATGTTAAAGATAGAAGGGTGCTATTGCTAATGGCGCGGGCGCTATAGATTTAGTAGTATAGCGGACTGGCGCTATGCGAATATTATGTAATGATTTTATTACACACGCCGCGCCATTGAAAAATGTATAGCGCTGCTATATAAAAATGCATGGCGGGGCGTGTGCGAGAGAATGGCGGGGAGGTGGCTGTATTGGTGTGTGTGGGTACAGCTTTTTACGTACAGCTCCGAATAGCATTACTCCCTGCCGCCCACAACAATATTTAATATTCATGGCACCACAGGATACGACATAACCACAGACCGAGATTCATCACCCCTTCTCTTCAAAGCGGTAAATTAAAGGTAAAAGACAGACATGAAAATAACAAAAAAATAGGGCTATATATAGAAGGATATTTAGTAATTGTTTTTTCAATAACAAAAGTTGCATGTTGTGCAGCGTATTCCGGGGAATGAATACTTGGCAAATTGAAATTTCAGACGTACCAAATTGTTCTTCGAGGCAGGACTCTGTTTGCCTTCCTTTTTATCTTTATTTTTCTCCGTCTTGGCAACGCAGTTCACGTCGAGCAGTTTGTTGTCCACGTTTTGGCACACCCACTGTGGCTTGTCGCCCGATGGAGGATTCACATCGATCTTCTGGGCCTGAATGTTATTGCAGCGCTATAGGATAGTCAGCCCCTATATATATATATAAAGAGAGAGAGAAAATAAAAGAATAGTCAGGAAAAGGTATTTCTTACAGATGGTTCGCTGCAGACAATGGTGCCGACCTGGGGTGCGTTCTTTTTGGACGTGGTTCCAGCAATGTTCTTGAAGGTAATGTCGGAAAGGAACATGTTGGACTGTGCGCGAGTTAGTTTTTGTCACTTCTTTTTTTTTTTTCATTTCTTTCAAAAGCGGGTTTCCTCTTTTCGGGACTCCTAGCCGTATCCTCCTACTCACCGGGTGCTCATCGCAAAGAGTCAGATTCTTCGTGCCATAACACTGGTTCACCTCAACAGCCCAGTCGTTGTTTTCGTTGTAAAAGTCATCGTACGTCACGTTCCTGACGTAGCCCGAGCCGCCGCCCCCAGACAGAGATGCCTGGAAGGAGGTGAAGGAGCCGGGCCAGACCTTGATGCGGGCGCCGTCGGAGGCATTCTTCATGACGATTTTGTAGACGTAGATGTTTTCCACAATGTCAATCTCGTTGACGTACTGGCCCAGGGAGCCGACCGAGATGCCGTGGGAGCCGTCGCACACGAGGTTCTGGACCACAATGTCGGTGCTGTTGGGCTTGAAGGAGACGCAGTCGTCGCCGTTTTGGATCTTGGAACTCTGGATGACGATGTTTTGGGAGCGAAAGGTGTCCCAACCGTCCGTATTTTTGGCAGGATTATCATTGGTGCTCTTTTGGTTTTTTACTCTCGTGTTAGTGATGTATTCAAGAGGCCAGGCCGGAGAGGGGGGGGGGGTGTTCCTGTGCTCACCTGCACTGTCAAGTTGATGTCGCTGACGAGGACATCAGAGCTGTTGGCAATGAGATTGAACCACTACGAAATCATCACATCTTTGTTAACCGGGACTGAAAAAAGAGATGGGACAGGAATCCAACACCAGCTCACATTCTGAATACAGGAATGGAAGGGGAAGGGAGGAGAACAAAGTCTACTTACATAAGGAGGATTTCGCATGTTCAAGCCCGTGACCGAACCACCATGAAGCCCATCCAGCACAAACAGAACCGGTCTCTTAAGCCCTTTGTCCTTGGCAAAGCCATCATACCACACCTGCCCGTTGCCGTCAATCAGACCCTGGCCCTCACCGTAAATGTTGACGTCCTGGCCGCCAAATCGCCACACGGCCGACGCATCCTGGTAGGCATACTTGAACGTGTGCGCGGTCCAAAACTCGATGTCGGGACTGAACGTGACGGATCCCGAAATGGCCACGTCGACGCCCTGCAAGAAGGTCAGGTCCAGCGGCGACGCAATCGTGTATGCCTTGTCCAGCACCACGGTCCCGCCGTGGTTGCACTTGTGGAAGGCGTCGAGAATGGCGGGCGCGTCGTCATGGCCGGCCGGTCCGGGAATCACGAAGCATGTCTTGGAGGCATCTCGAGCGGGTGACTTGGCAAACGGCCTGGCTGGCTGGAGAGGACGGGCTTGCAAGACGGGTCGTTGAATGGTCGGCACGGAGTTTGCGCTGGCGAGGGTGCTCAGCAGAGAGAGGGACAGGGTCCCGATGCAGGCCTTCATTTTTGGATGGGCTTGCAATAGGCAGGTTTGGTGCGTGAGTGGTGAGTGAATGTTCTCTTATCTTTTCTTGTCTGGTTTGTCTTGTGAGCGGCCTGAAGGGAATGAATGACTGGCCACGTGTGTGCTGTGTAGTAATGGGGGGACTATCTCGCCAGGAGGTGATTTAATGCATGTGTGAATATGCAATTATACCTGTATACCACACGTGTATTGCGTGGATATACTACGATATTGGAACTGAATGTATGTATGTACAAGGCACGCGCCCCCTGCTCTAATGACTGAATTAGGACGGCTTTTCTTGTTCAGGCTATTAACCATGGGCGTTAATTTCCGCTGAGATGAATGCGGTGGTTGCGCGGCTATACTCACTGCTTAAAGGAAGCCGAGCAGTAAATCAGGAAGAGAAAAAAAGAACAATCTGCCAAGAACCTGCAGTTTCAGCGCAAGCTTGTTTCAAATGTCCATACTTCGTCTTGCTTGCTTGACTCGGGGTTCGGAAAAGGCTCGTGCCGAAATCCATGTCCAGAGTCCAAGCCCCGAGGATAAATAAATAATAAGTACATGAAAAAAGGAGACGCCAAGTCATACATCTTTGAAAACGTCTACAGCGCCTAGCACGAAACAAAACTCGTCAATGCATCCGAGCAAGCTGGGAATAGTGGCATCTTTGGGCCAAGTCGCTGACTTTATGCAGCACAGACGCAAGTCGGCCAGAAGAAGAAAAAGTTTATCATGGAAAAATTATGACGGTAAAGAAGTAGGAATAAAGTAGGAAGGAATAAAGTAAGACGGGGGGGGGGGAGGGGGGGGGAATTAGAAACAAAAATCCAGCCCTTGCTCCGAGTACGCCAGCCCTTGCTTCGGACCCGTATCCAGCATCTAAGCTCGCGATTGATAAAAAGCTCGTGCTTGACAAAGTCGCGATTGCCGAGACACCAGACGCGATTCAACAAGTACCGCCAGATGGCGGCTGCGATTGAAGGACGTCAATCAGTCAGACTCTGACTCATTGGCGTGCCTGATGATCCATTTCCCGTTTGGAAATGCCGCAACGTATTTTCCGTACATTCAGTCTGACAATACCGTGGGTTCGGCATTTCCAAGTTGCCGAATGCTATTTGCGTATCACGCTACCGGCCTCGATGATTGGCCTTTCCGCAGACATGGACGCATCAAAATTCGTGGATCGGAACACGGCACTTCGTGACCGGCCACGAGGAATTTGTCCATGACGTCGACGAGGCGCTTCGTCGCGACCCTTTGGACTGCTGCGTCCAGGGCCGACGCAGAAGGGAGACTACACAAAGACACAAGACATAAGCTTATTACTATTTATTCAATTTAACATTTAACATTTAATATTTATCTAATAGTCAAAAGTGAGTGAGTCATAAGAAAGAAAAGAAAATCGGCCAAGAGTCAACGAGGCTAAGCCGAGACATGTTGAGATCGCCGTGTCACATACATGCGTGTACTTATGGGACCATCTCGGACAACGACAAGTCGGCCGAAGTCCGAGTGTAACACTCACCATGAAGAGGGAACCATATGTCTTGAACGAGTATATAAATAGGATTGATCGCAATGGCTGTCGCAGTCTTCGCTGGGACATACCAGCACCATTGATTCCATACCTCGGCGACCTTGAAAAAAGAAAAAAAAAAGAAAAAAGAAAAAAGAAAATCAACAAGACATCTTTTTGACAGCCTGCATTCCAGTTCTCGATAACAGCACCATTTACATCTCATTGCACCCAAGATCCGCCCCTTCCCCCTTTGAGCGCAAACAGACATTAAGAGGGCAGACAAGGACAAAAAGAAAATGGCGACCACGGACTCGCTGAAGGAAAAACCGCTTCGAGTCCTCATCTCGGGCGGCGGAATAGCCGGCCCATCTCTCGCCTTTTGGCTCACCCGCCTCGGCCATGCATGCACCATTGTCGAACGATCCAGCCAACTACGCGCCAGCGGACAGCAGATTGATCTCCGGGAACAGGGCGTCGAGGCAGCAGACCGCATGGGCTTGCTCGACGACCTCCGCAAAATCGCCGTCGACGAAGCGGGCCTCCAGTTCGTCGACACAAAGGGCAAAGCCTTTGCCGTGCTTCCCAAAGTCGAAGCCCAGCCGGGCCAGGACAAGGGCAAGCAGAGCTTCTCGAGCGAATTCGAGATCATGCGCGGCGACATGTGTCAGCTGCTGTACGAAAAGACGTGCCATTCCACCGAGTACATGTTTGGCAAGTACGTGACTGAGTTTCAAAACCACGAGGACGGCGTAAGCGTCACCTTCTCCGACGGCGACAAGGCCGAGTACGACATGTTGGTGGCGGCCGATGGACAGAGCTCGAGAATACGGAGGATGATTCTCAAGGACGAGGATCCGTCGGTGGATTACTCGCGCGACATGGGCGTCTATCTCTGCTACTTTACGATTCCTCGCCAGCCGAGCGACACCAACATGGCTTCCGTCCACATAACCACCGGCCAGAGAATCCTGTGCACGCGCTTCCACAGCGAGACCCAAGGCCAGGGCTACCTGGGCACCATGGCGCACGCAGACCAGATGAAAAAGGTCCTCGGGCAAGATGCCGAGGCGCAAAAGGCCCTCTTCGCGGACCTGTTCCGCGACGCGGGATGGCAGTCGGAGCGGCTCCTCAAGAACATGCTGGAAAGCCATGACTTTTACGCCCAGTCCATGGTGCAGATTCGCTCCAAGATCTGGTCCAAGGGCCGCGTCGTCTTCCTCGGCGACGCCGGCTACGGACCGACCCCCCTGACCGGCATGGGCACCAGCCTGGCATTGATAGGCGCGCACATCCTCGCGGGGGAGATTGCAAAGTGTCCAGAGGATCCCGTCAGGGCGTTTGCGGCCTACGAGACCGTGTTGAGGCCGTACGTGGAAACCACGCAGGATATTCCCTTTGGTGTTCCTGGCGTGTTGTATCCGAAGACGGCGTGGGGGGTCAAGATTCTTCAGTTACTGCTGAGCCTGTTCATGTTGCTCAAGTTGAACAAGCTCTTGCAACTATCGATGTTCAGCAAGGAGGGTTGGAAATTGCCGCACTATCCGCAGCTCAAGCTTTAATGGGGGAGGGTTCTTTTTATACAATTTCGTGTTGTGTGATTTTGGGAGCAAGCATTCATGGCGGTTGGATGATTTCATGCAAGTGGGAAACGCATTGCTAGCGGTCATCATCTCTTCTTCTCCTTCTTATACTTTATTGTAATCATCATAATTTTTATTATAATAATAGAACTCATAGTTTACATACCTGCACAGCTTCCCGCGATGTTATAATTCAACGTCACTCTCAGCCTCCACCACCATAGTTCAACCCTTATCAGCTTGACGGACCAGCTTGACGGACCAGCCGTGACGGACCAGCCATCTCTCCCATACCTGACCCCCAGCAACATACCTCTCATTCTCATTGCATACTTAAAACACACGTATCTGGCTCCAACACCAGACGCGCTTACGCCCAACCCGCCCCTCTAATCTACCTCTCCTCATTCCCGGCCCCCTCCGCCCCCCCCTGCGCCTGCACCATCTGAAACGCAATCACGCCGCCAAACGGCCCGGCCCGGCTTGGATTTGCCAGCTTGAGCAGACAAACATTGGACATGCCCGCCACGGATCCCCGACAGGATGTTCCGGCGGGGATGGCCACCTTGAGGGGCTGTGTTGGCTGGTGAGTGACCATATACGCGGGTATGGAAGAAAGAATGCATACACACACGCACACACAAAGAAAGAAAGAAAAAGAAACACAGAGAGACAATGAACAGAAAAGCCGATAAAAGAGGACTTACAAAATCTTTATTCACATTCCCAGCACGCTTGTCAAGCAGCCCCCGCGCCTGGTGTCCATCCGTGATAATTTCATCCTTGCCGAGCTTGATGTTGCCCTTCTTGCCGGGGACTTGGGTGATGACTTCAGCGGGGGTTCCGCGGGAGAATTTTCCGGTGCCGGTTGGGTCGATGATGGCGGAGATGGGGCCGGCGCCGTCCTGGGGGTGAGAGAGTGTGAGTGTGAGTGTAAGTGTGAGTAAGATAAGTTGGATTGGATTTTGGAGTTTGGAGGTGAGAAATTTGAGGGGAAAATAGAAAAATGAAAAGAATAATAAAAATAGAAAATAAATAGAAAAGTTAGGGAGGGTTAATAGATAGGGGGGCAAAATAGGAAGTAATAATAATAAACTTTCTTAAAGGAAAAAAAAAAGGCATAGAAAAACAGTCAAAAAAGAAAGGAAGATATGTTTAATAGAAGAGTAAAACCCACCGTCGTCACAATGTGGTACGTCGCAGAAATAAATCCCCCCTCGCTAACCTGCGGCAGCCTCGACCCCGACATGTCCACCAGGCGAGCCACATCCTCGACCGTGTTCCTGCCATGCGCCTTTGTCCGTCCCAGCCCATCGGAAGCGGCTGTCCTGGCGTCAAAGACGGTCGTATCTACCTCTGTCTTCCGGTTGGAACCCGTGCCAGGGACGATGCCGCCGAGGATGCCGAGGGCGGTGGTGTTGCCGCCAGCGTTGCCGGTCTACGAGGTAGATTAATGGGTTTGTTTTGTTTTGTTTAGTATCTGGGAGTGTATTTCTGGGTTTTCCCCTGGATTATTGTGTCTAAACGGGCAAAAAAACATACCGCGACGGTTATCTTTCCGTGCGAGGCAACGAGGGGAGATAGGCATGCCGCTAGGGCGAGATACGTGGTTGGGAAATGCATTGCACGGGAAGACCTGCTTCCGTGTGGTAGTGAGATGTGTGCGGAAAAAATGAGTAAAACCACCGGGTTTGACAGAAAAAAGAGAAGATGACGATGGTGATGATGATGATGATGATGAGAAAGGAGAAAGGCAGATGAAAGACAGGAGACGGATGGGAGGACATGATGCTTCCAGTACCGTCCCATGGTCGTCCTTTATACTTTATTTTCTACGTGCCGGCTTCTTGTCTGTGTCTACCACACATGTTCAAAGTCGTGTCAATTTCATTCTCAAGATACAGCCTGCAGTGCGTTCCAACGAGTTCCAGTGTCAAGGAGAAAGCTTGGCAATGGCATTACCGCCGCTGCTGTTGCAGAGGAAGAAATGAATGGTCCGGCTTTGCGGATCGATTGGCGCATCGGCCGTCAGCCGACGATGTATTACACTACGACGGACTCAATGCTCGATCTTGGAGGTCCTAGAGGTATTGAAGAGATAAAGCGTCGCGGCAGTCGTTTCATCTGGCGCCGTCGGGGGTTGTGCACGCCAGACACAGGTGCAGACGATGATGTCAAACCTGATGTGCATAATTCGACTATGCGGTGATGCGTCTCAGAGCTTGTCGCAGACGGAAGGGGGTTTGCACGACGCCTCACGTATCGGTAGTCGACGTCGAGTCATCATTCCAAATTCCGACTTTCCAACGCGCAGCTGCTGCATTTAAATTCCGTCCATGTAAACACTGCCAAGCCAAATGGCCAACCCCCAACCCAGACCCTCGCTTGAGGCTACATTCTGTCAAGTGCCACGAGCCTCGGCTACCCGCATACGCACGCCTTTATCGTGGCGTCAACAGTCGCAACACAAGGCATCTCTCAAGCAAACACGCAGCCGCCGTACCGAGCACCAATACCCGCGCAGAGAGACTGTCGGAGACGAGATGAGCTCTGCTTATTATGCGCCCTACGTGACGAATAACACAAGCAGATGACCCTGACGCTGTGGCTACAAGAAACATGGATCGTGGGCCGGCGCGTGTGTTGCGTGAGACTCGCCAGATGTGGAAATGGCATCATTTGGGTGGTATACGCAGAGTGTTTTTGAGGCGAAGCATTGCAGGTGACGAGGTTTGTGATGGACTCGGATGGTTGAACAAGATGTGCATAGTTGTCCTCGGACGAGGTAGCAAAAAAAAAAAAAAAAAAGACAGGAAAAAAAAAAACAAAGAAGGCAGGAGAAGGGTCTTGGCGAAAAGAAAGACGCGACAATCACTGTACACGAAAATGCTAAAACGTAAACAGATCTAGGATCTAGGTTCAAGGACAACTCATGCCCGGGAACATAAGTGGCTGTATGTGCTTTTACATGATGTAACAGAGTTTTTTTTTTTTTTTCCTTCTTTTTTTTTCCTTCTTTTTTTTTCCCATTTTCATCTCTCACACACCCTCAGTCAGCAAACTCGTCTGCTCGAACCCAGCACCCGGTCAAAACATCCTTTTGAGGACAGCCCTCTGACTTGTCTGATGGTGCTTCTTTTGTGGCAAGCGAATCATACGCGTGAGCTTTTCTTATCTTCCTCGTTATATTCTTTTTCTTTTTCTTTCTTTTCTTTTTCTGTTGCCAGCCTTCCGCACTTGGCCCCAACAATCTATTGAAAGTCCATCCACACACCCCCCCCCCCCCCCCCCCCCCCAGCCTTTCAAAATATCGGCATACACGCCTGATTCTCATAATCCACATTCCCCTCAAAACTCTCAATCCTCTCGCCACACGTCCCAAACAACCTGTCCCACACACGGGTCTGCTTCCCGTAATTACGACTCCGGCGCCACCCCTTCCGGTGGTGCATGTCGTGGTCCTCGACGCAGAGTTCCATGCGCAGCGCCGTGAGCAGCCAGCTCAGGCTGGACGGGGCGGTCAGGTGGACGCGGATGCCGCTGTGGCCCCAGACTTCAGTGTAGACCACGTACTGCTGACAGATCCACCACTCGTAGAAGCCGAGAGGCTGGCCGGCCAGCCAAAAGGTCGACCAGGTCAGGAAGGGAATCACGGCCATGTCGAACAGTTCCTGCTGCTCATCGGCGTAGGCGGCCAGCATGGGATTGGGGTGCTTGGTGAGGTGGTGGGTGCGGTGGTAGCGCCACAGGGGGGGAATATCATGCATGCAGCGATGGTAGACGTAGAACCAGAAGTCAAGGACGATGGCGTACAGGCCTGTTTGGAGGGGGAGTTGAGCCCACCAGGTCCAGCGACTGAGGGCGTGGAGCGGGCTGTGGTTGGGGTGGTAAGCCAGGAGCAGCATCATGAAGAGACGCGCCCCGACGGTCTTGTAGAGAGACCAGAAGACCTTGCCGGCGCTGTGGTCGGGGACGCCGTCTCGGTCGTGGAGATCGCCGTCCAGGAAGCCGTACTGATGGGCCAGGCGGCGCAGGATGTGCACTTCGCGGATGATGGTGAAGTTGAAGAGCACCATGTAGAAGTGGAAGGCGAAGTGGGTGGTGATTCTCCAGCCTGTGAGGGACACGAATAGTTGGTGGAGGAGCAGGGGGATGAAGCCGTAGAAGAGGATCCATTTGTGCTGCGAGAACTGGCCCAGATGAGGGACTTTGTCGGTCTTGGGGTGCTTGGGGACGGGTTGGTCGAGAGAGACGTGGTGGACGCCGAGGCGGTCGAGGATCTTTTGGTACGTGTTCCACTCGCTGCGGTCCTTGGTGCGCCAGGTAGATTTCATGGAGTCTTTGTGGCGGGCCTGTTCGGCGGCGGCGGCGGCGGTGTTGTTGTTTTCTGGGGGGGCGGACTGCTCGTCAAGGGCAGATTGTGGCCCCCGGCTGCGGGTTTGTGTCTGGGTGAGTGCCATTATGCCATGTGTGTATGTGTGTGTGTGTGTGTGTCAGGGTGAGGATGAGAGAAAGAGAGAGAGCGTGTGCGCTAATGGACTGAGAGAGAAATATGACCCCTGCGTAAAAAAGAAAGATTCGGGATGGAAAATTGCACAGCAACAACGTCGGAGGAGCCGGGGTTTTTCAAGACCCTACGCATTCGCCTCGGATGCATTCGTCATGGGGTCCCTGTGTCAGATGCTGAATATCTAGTCGCAACACCTACTCAGGGACCCCCTCCTTCAGAGGCGACGAGATTTTCCCCCAAGTCCAGAGTTGTACGTCGCCGTGCCTCTGTCTGGGCACCCGGTTGGTCGGCTGGAGATTGACGAGATTGACGAACGGACGAACCGGACGAGACGGTTTCCCCGATGAACCGCCAGGGGCCATAAATGCGGGGGAGTGGAGACGCGGGGTAGCGGGGCGGCGGAGTTTGGGGGGGGGGGACATTGAATGGTGACCCCAGCCCTTTGAGGCTTGAAAGGCTTTGGCCTGGAGGCTTGAGCCCTTTGGAAGAAGCCGCCAAGTTCCCAGTTCCCACTGCCATGCGTGAGCAGTTGAAAGGGGAAGAGCCGACGCGGCCAATGACGGGGCGGCGATGCGGCGGGAGACGACGGTCTGACTCTCCCTTCTCTCTTCACAAGGTGGACGTACCTTGAATCGTCCAAGCTTGCGAGCACACGGGCCGCACGCCAGCCGAGGCAGTGGTTGACTTGTCTTTTTTTTTTTTTTTTTTTTTTTTTTTATTATTATTATTGACGTCTGAGGGCCATCAGTGCGCGCCCATTCTAGCGAGCAAGATGGATAAAAAGCGACGCCGTCTTTCCTGAGTGTGCCTCTCTCTCTCTTTCTCCGTCTCTGCTTTCTCCTCTCTGATATTTGTTCTTGCCTCTTTTTTGCTCCCTCTCCATCACCCATCAACAGCAATGTCCCTCGTCCGCATCATCGAGTCGCGCCCCTTCCGCGGCCTGCAGCGCCTGTGCGCCGTGGTGCAGTCGCCGCTGCTGTCGGGCCCGCTGCTGGCAGCGCTGCTGTGCGCCCCCGACACCCTGCAGCAGGCCCTGGAGCGGCACCTGCAGGCGCTGCCCGTCCACGTCGGCGTCGACACGGTCCAGCGCGTGCTGCAGGTGCTGCTCGCCGTCGGCCTGGTCAAGACGCTCAGCCGCGGCGTCGGCTCCATGGCCGCCAATGCCTGGCGCGCCTGCCCCGCCCCGGGCTGGGACTGGCCCGCCGAGATTGCCGTCGTCACCGGCGGCTGCAGCGGCATCGGCTACTGCATCGTCCAGCGCCTGGTCGCCCGCCGTGTGCGCGTCGTCATCCTCGACGTGCAGGACCTGCCCGACGAGCTTGCCGCTCTTGCTCACGCCCACAACAAGGACCATCCCGATGACAAAATCGCCCTCATCTCCTTCTACAAGTGCGACATCACCTCGCCGGCCTCCGTCGCCGACGCCGCCGCCTCCATCCGCCGCGACGTCGGCCATCCCACCATCCTGGTCAACAACGCCGGCATCACCCGCCCCATGCCCATCCTCGACATGCCCGCCGAGCTCCTCCACAAGATCTTTGCCGTCAACACCCTCTCCCACTGGCACCTCGTCCAGCAGTTCCTCCCCCACATGATCGCCATCAACAAGGGCCACATCATGACCGTCGCCAGCATCGCCTCCTTCGTCGCCCTGCCCAAGGGCGCCGACTACTCCGCCTCCAAGGCCTCGGCCCTGTCCTTCCACGAGTCCCTCGCCATCGAGCTCAAGTATCTGTACAAGGCCGACCGCGTGCTCACCTCGGTCGCCCACCCCAACTTTGTCCGCACCCCGCTCGTCAAGGACTTTGGCCACCAGCTCGAGCAGGGCGGCGTGCGCATGCTGACCCCGGACGGCGTAGCCAAGGCCATTACCGATCAAATCTTTTGTCGGCGGGGCGCCCAGATTGTCATTCCGCCGCAGCAGGCTGTGGTGACGGGTATACGGGGCTGGCCCACGTGGTTGCAGGTGTTTTTGCGGGATCAGATGGGTGCGAATGCCATCAATGTGTCTATATAAAGTGAGGTGTGCAGCCTGCGCTTTGGCTTGTACCTTGGTTTTTCTTTATCTTTTTTTTTTGTCTTTTTTATGTATTTACGGCTAGTTTCCTGTCTTCTTCTCTAATTGATACCAAAATATGCCAATGATAAACAACATGAAATCTAGTCTCTAGTCATTTTTTTTTTTTTTGTTCTTCCATTCAATTACACAAAACCATCTTGCTTCCAACGCAGCGTTGCTCATCGTCTACCCCGGCTCTGTCCTGACCCCTGGGCTGACGCCACTTAATCCCCTGTTCCGCCTCCACACAGCGCCACATCCGGCCCTGAATACTGAAGTGACTCCGACGTCCCGTCTCTGATGACGTCACTCATGCGCCAGCTCAATTTCACCTTTTTATTCGCCAGTCCGCTGGTGCGTGCTCACCCGCGCAAAGTTGCCGAGGACGCAACATCGGCGGCGCATGTGCCAATGACCAAAGAAACACGATCCTCGTCGTTCATGAATTCTACTCATCTCTATTTCTCCATCTCAACTTCCAGCATTTTTTCCCATCCATTTCTCTACCAACTCCCACTTCATCCTCACCACCCCCACCACCGCAACCAGACCAGACAAAATGTCACTCCTCGGCCTCTCCTCCCAGAACATCTCCCTCTTTACAGTCCGTCGAGTCTCACCCTGCTCCCCAGTTCCAAACCCCCTAACCGCCACGTAACATGTCAGGTCCCCGCCGCATTCGGCCTCTGCCTCCTGCCGCACCTCTACGCCGTGGGCTCCGCCGGCTTCACCGTCTACGATAATTCGTATCCGCGCGCGTATCGAGATACTCTAATGAAGGATACTTCTATTCCCAAGGCGGTGTGTACTAACGATGTTTTTTTTTTCTTCACGCTCTCAAGCATACTATTTTCTTGTTCTGCTTTATTTCATGTCTTTTTGTGGTTTACGCTCTTTATTTCTGTGCCCTCCCATTGTGTTCCCAACAAAACCACGGAAAAGCAATAGTTGCCTCAAAAAAAGTTGGCATATACCACATAAATGTAAAAACCA
>SRPT01000336.1:0-31369 GCA_018360205.1 Claviceps digitariae | reverse complement strand
AGAAAAAAAAAAGAAAAGAAAACAAGAGAACAAAAGAAAAGTGAATAAAAAAAAGGGAATAAAAACATATAAATATAGAAACAAACACCCACAGCACCAGACAGCCGAACCAGGTCCCCTACTCGGCACCACCAACAAGCACTACAATAGCGTGCATCAGGTCTGGCGTCATGGTTTTTTCCAAGACTAGCAGCATGGTCAGACACTAGCACGAGATGTGGATGGGAAGGGGGGGGGGGAGAGGCGGAGTTCACGACACGACACGGATGGGAGGTGATGGGGTGGTGGAGGAAGAAGAGAGAGGAGAATAGAGCAAAATAGAAGACATTAGAGAAGTGTAAATTTAGAAAAATAAGAATCAAAAAGTACAGAAAGAAGACGGAAGAAAGAGAATAAGAAAGAGAAGGAAAAGCAAAAGAGACAAGAAAAACCTCACCACGTATGCCGAGTCCGGCCGTCTACAGACTCAGACTCAGACTCAGACTTGGTTCATGTTCATGGCATCCCTTTGAGTGTTATAAGGCGCCAACTTTGTCACTGCAGGGATTATTAACCAATAAAGATAGCGATAAAAAGGGATACTTTAACCTATAAGAGAATAGCACTCTTTTTTAGTCACCTATATACAGAGAGATACATTAGAATTATCGCATTTAAGCGGACTTACTAAGTACTCTACAAGTATTCAAGCTGTAGTGGGTCCGTGACCTCAGTTGGCGCCTTATAACACTCAAAGGGATGGACATGGAACATGGAAGCATTGAAACGGAAGCACGTGTGGCAACCGAGCCCCCACTCCCCACTTGGGTACCCACTTCACCCCACGCGGATGGCCAAGACATGACTCGCTTTACCCGCGTCTGGTGGTGGCCAATCCACGTTCGTGACGGGCCGCATGTTTACGTACTCGTGCATGTGCTCGCGTCTATGCAGCATGTATGCGTCTTTGCACGGCGACTCCTGAAACAGGGGGATTGCATCGCGTGCTTGACCATGAAATTGTTCTTCATAAATGTATACAGAGTGTTATATACATGATAAACTTTTGGCTTTCTCTAAAATAGGGAGAGAGGGGAAAAAAAAAATAGGATCAAAATAAAAAAACTCGCTTCATTGTAGTTCAAGCTTTCCATACCAAACCTGTTTTGTTACATGTAAACCTCATACAGGGAACCCAAAGTGGCTCCCGCCAAGTCGCATCACCTGGATGCTCATTTTTTACTCAGTGCTCACTCACTGAGGGACGACTGCGCATGCAGGCGCCTTGTTGTTGTTGTTGTTGTTATCGTTGTTGTTTTTCATAACTGTCGTCGTGTGGCCCGCCTCGACATCGTCCACTGCGCCGCATTTGGTGGCCACAAGAGGGATGTCGTCCACACTCGATTGTAGATCTTTGATGCATGTATGCTCGCCATCGTCCAATTTCTGTCCCCTGTATCCCGACCATTGCCCACCGCCTGTCGCAGACGTGCCCCCACTACACCCAGATGGCTTCCGAGACATTTGCGCTGTCATCACTCGATTTTTCACAAGGCGTATGAGTGGACCAAGAGTGGGAAGCGATGCACATATCAAGAGAATCGCACCTTCTGCCACACCAAGAATGTCAAGGTATGGCACCGGATCTGAGAGCAAACAAAGTCAGCCAGCCATGCCAGCACAGAGCAAGAGAACTTTGAAAGAAAAAAAAAAAAAAACCTACAGGTCGGATCCACCGCAAGAATCTCAAAGATATCTTGAAAAATCGCCAACTTGTACACAGAAACAATGCAAGCCAGGGCACTGAGACCCAGGGCTACTGAAACTGCAATGCGTGCTTTCAAAGCCATGTTGAGCCTCATGACAAAATAAATAGGGTATAATGCAAAAAATATGTCCAGAAAAGCCGAGTAAGCAGACGTGAAATAACCCAAGTTCGCCAGCACACTGATCGGGGCGCATGTTCCTGCAATGGTCCGATCCCATCCTCGCTCAATGGGGTCACACTGCACCCACCACCAGACTGACGTGGCGAGGATACAAGCCTGTGACGAGAGAGCAAGACTCCAAAAAAGAATCGATGTCACTATGCCATAGTTGAGAATTCTCTTCAAAATAGCCACCATGGCAAATTTTGGAAGTGAGAAGGACCAAATCAGGACGGAGCTGATAATGACGTTCCATCGATTGGCTTGCACGATTTCCGCAGGTTCCAGTGTGTTCATATGCTTGCCTAGGCCGTGAGCAGATCCAATGCTGATCAGTATGCACGTCACTAGCAGACAGAGAACGCATGCAACAGTGACACAGTCGTCGAGGCCGAAACCACCGTTTGGTCCCTGTTTTAGGTACACCCGACAGATTACTCGCAGGCCGACAATGACTACGAGAATAACGTTAGTGTGCCACACATTAGAGACCCTATGTATGCTTGCTTGGCAGGCACAATTTTCACTCTTTTTGGTCCCCTTGCAAAAGCAATGCAAAAGAATTGACCGTCTTGACTTACTAGCCGTAAAGGCAAAAAGAGTCCAGCAGGCTCTATCCGCCACAAGACCCAAGTCGTCCACTTCCCATGACGCTGAAGCCATACCAGTCGTTGGCGTGGGTGCGCGCGTGTGTGCCGATGGTGATTTCAGGAAAAATTCAAGAATAGAAGAATACAGGGGCCGAGTTCGGCAGCCAAGACAAGATGCTCAACGCGACGGTGAGTGTAATACCGACAAGAATGCCGGCATGTCGAATTGTCGTGGTGTCGATACTGAAAGAAGCAGAAAAAGGTCGTGTACGGAAGCGTCGGTTAGAAATGTGTGTCGAGATGCGAAAGAGACACCCAAGCTTCAAAAGTCTTAACCCTTGGAGGGACGGTCCACAAGTAAAATGTCGAAAGAAGAAAACGGTTGGCCAGGTTGAATCAGTGTTTTCGCCGCTCCTTTGCTCTGCTAAGATACGGGACGGGGGTCAGGAATATGCACAAGATGGTGTGAACCAAAATGAATCGCCATTGAGGGTTAAAAAGCCAGCAGCATGAATGCAAAAGAAAAGAGGCTGCTGAAAGAAGCAAGCCGGCAAAAGCAAAAGAGACGATGCGTGGCCCGCAGTCAGCACGGAAAGGAACCCAGCGATAAACTCCCGCTTCCTACCTAATTCGCAGATATGTATTCATGTGTACACATCTACGTACACACGTATACATTTGTACAAGCGAATGTACAAATGGATTGCATGAATGTATTTGATTACGTGTGGCCGGTCACTCTGGCTGATTTTGTCGCCGAGTGACGGCTAAAATCCTGCGGCTGTGTGTGCCCTGTTGGGGTGGATGATTCCCTTGAAATCGCCAAGGTTCAGATCCAACGGCCACCACCATCCTGGGGTGAATCAAGTGGCATGGGGGTGTTTTTCGTGTTTTTCGTGTGTGCGTGCCTGTGTACGGATGTGTTTGTTTTTTTGGCCTTGCCGATTGACGGTAAAAGCAACACGGAAGTCGGTCAATTCCATGTTCAGTCGTCGTATTGCCACCCTGACAAGTAAGTGTCTAGCGTGGCCATGACGGGGGGAGGAGTTAATGGGCGGGCAAACGTTCGGAAGGAATGGAGAGTGGCCTGGGCGATTAGGATGAGGAATTTGAATGTGGAGGAGAAGACAAAGTGATGGCCGAAAAAGAAAGAAAAAATATTCGCCGCTAAATTAAAGAAGAAAAAAAAAGATAAAAAAAGAAAAGGAAAAACAGAAAGAAAGGAAACAAAACGCAGTCAGTCATTAGCGCTGAATTCCTCACGGAAGTTGGTCACATCTTGATTAGGGCTGACCACTTGACGATGGAAATCGAAGCGACTCTCATCGAGTCCCCCTGGCTGTCACTATGATTGGCTGCACCATCCGAAGGGTGGAGGAGCGAGTCAACGAACGAAGCCGCCGCGCCTTCCTTAAGCGCCAAAGAAGATGGTGGCAGAGAAGAAGCATGCATTGGTCCGTTGACGACAGCTGGTGACAGCCGACAGCTGGTTGGTGACAGCCGACAGCTGGTTGGTGACAGCCGACAGCTGGTTGGTGACAGCCGACAGCTGAAGGGGACGGAGTGGCGGAGTGACGGGGCAGCTTAACCATCACGGACCGCAGCTTTGTTCCCGTCTCACTCGAGACGTCGACCTGCATCAATTGCTCATCGCATTCGTTACATTGGAAGGGAAATCCTTCCGCGCTACCAGGGTAGGGACGGAGCCAGACATCGGGATGTTTGATGACAGGTCGAAACCCATTTGTGCGTTATCCACTGCAGCCTGCCGACACCATTTGACGCATGCATTTTTGCGCGACATAATCTGTCACCAACAACTCGATCGAGTCGCTTATCGAAGGAAGAAGGAGTCCTTGATCCCCGCATCTAGCGACAAGCAACGTCTTCCTTTTCTTCGCGAGCACCACCATTCTGGTTCGGACCGTAATGACCTATTCTCGAAACCGACTCAAGATACTCCAAAGTCGTTTGTCCTACTGGAAACGCCCTGTTGGACCGAGATCAGGTGGCTCCAACGAACACGCGCCAAATCTCGGCAAGAGAACCATCAACATTGCCGGCAGTAGCTGCCGGTGCTGGAGCAGTGGGCGCCGTGCCTGCGAGCTGAGTCGAAGCAGCCTGGCTGTACGATTTCTAGAAGCCGGAGGAGATGAACGCGCGAGAGACATGTGGTCACTTGGTACCATTGTTCTTGCCGTACATACTACTTACGTACTATATCGGTAGAACACATCCCTGTACGTCCCAAATATCCTTGGTGAAGCCAGCTGCCAATCTCTGCGCAAAATACCTGAGCTTCCGTAGGGTCCATTCCCCCTGCGAAGACCCTGACGGGTTATGAAGCACAAGAGCGGCAAACAAGGTCAAATCGGGCAAAAGGCGATCGGCCTGCTTTTGCTTCGCCATCCTTGAGAGCTTGCGTAAGCCGCGTTGGGCGCGTTTACAAGGTAATAGTTGGAATCAAATGCCTGGACGAAGGCGTCCAATTTATGTTCAAGGACATGGCTGGCCCTTCTGATGACATGCTCACATGTTCTCACAAGAAAGCCGAGATGCGATTTCGACAAACTTCAACTTTGGATTCTCAAGCATTTTCTGAGCAACCTCTGTTGACTACAGTATCCATGATGAACGATCAAAACAAGAGGCTTGGGCAATCACTCCCTTGCGCTTCCTGTCTACTCCACCATCCCTGATCCTTGGCTTGTTTCCCACCCTTGACAGTCCGTTTCATGCACCTGCAAGCGTGGCAAAAGAAGCAAGTGGATGCTAGGCTCCGGCAAAAAAGAAGTTAATATTGTGGTCAGTCCTGACTCCCGACTCCATCCCCGCTCCTATTAGGATCAATTTAATAGGTGGGCTGCTTCTGCTTCCGTGTTTATTTTCCACGTCTACATTCATACGTAATGTACCTTTTACCAGCAACACATGCGCCCGACTTTGCCGGGCTTCCCCGCTCGGCGCAATTTAGTATCCTTAGACGGGATATCTGCTCCGTTGCGCGCCGGGTCTTCGCAAAACTCGGGCGGCAGTTTAGACGAAGTCCCGAAATCGCCACTTTCCAGACCTTGTTTCAATTCCAAGTGCATGAGGCGCAGGGTGAAAACCCCAAGCAAGACTATTTCAGCAAAAGAATAATAAAAAATAACAAAACATTACCATGCCCATGGACGGCAACGTCAACATCATGACCAACTCGGACAATGATGCCGAACTTGTCAATGGCGCATTTCCTATTCAACATTTGTACATCAACGTCAATATCATGACCAACTCGGACAATGATGCCGAACTTGGCAATGGCGCATTTCCTATTCAACATTTGTACATCAACGTACATACATATGTACATACGTGTACTTTACATATGTATATGGAACGCTGGACAGTGCCCGACTCCCATCCCGGACCGGCCTTTCCCTTGCCGCGGCTGAATCTCCCAGCCTCGTAGCAACCCCAGCCCAAGCCCGTATCGCGAAACACCCCGCGATGGCACTCCCCGCAGACATGGGAAGTCCTTCATTGTTCATTCAAGCACACGATGCGAAGCAACTCCTCATCAAACATGCCAATACACACTCTCTGACATTGTACGTACGTTCTCCGCGCGAGCAACCCGGCCACGACACGATTCACAGCATCCTCAAGGGTATGACCAAACAGCCCTCTCATCATCTATCTAAGCCCAACTGCGTGCTTCCATGGAGAGCAATGCGCAATGCGCAGTGCGTCTTTGCCAGCAACCGAGGTCCAGTCGCAACACGGCGATATGATTGTTCCCCGAATCAACGCCACGCGTCTTTAGTGTCTTTCTACTTTTTTTAATTTTATGTTTCCTTAGCGAAATGAATCCTTACTTTCGTTTCAGCACCCAGACTTGATGCACGAGAATGGCAAATTGGAAATAGACGTTTTGCCGCGTGGCTGAGCATAAAATACCAGACCTTTCTAAACATACTCTGATGAGACCTGCCTCGGTCTGATCTACCCCAGCCGTGGGTGTGTTACTACCGCTGAGCCGGTGCGTTCTTTTGGGTGCACGTTGTGGATTGGGCGGTTTTTTTCTTTTCTTTTTTTTTTTTTTTAAGCTAGAGTCGCGTTACCAAGTTACGGGACGGGACGGGCTTTAACGCGTCGAGTCTGGCTTTTTTGTATATCGCCACGTAGATACGGTTGCATAAACGTATATACATAAACGTGCAGTCTGTAAACCCGCGCCGAGGGAGTTCGCCACATGTTACACGGGATCCGGAATCCCCGCATCGTGGTTACATTTGCGAGAAAGTCTAAGATCCATCTTGATGTAACTGTACGTAGCAGAGCAGTCCAGGCATGGAAACACGTCAGCTCAGCGGGCCTAGATTCAGTTGTCGTGAAGGGACCACGTGGAAAGTCGGGACACACAGAATCTGAGAAAATGTGCAGATATCCGGTCGGACACGAGTATGAAGGCGTTTTGATCGTCGCTGCCCCAGGACATGTGATCCGATGGCGTCCGCGGTGCAGCGTCGATTCATCAGTGAGAGGAAAAGCCAGTTGCGGCGGGAGGCGTGATTGTAAGCTTGTTTCATCCAGTAGCAAATGTTCACGATGTTGGTGACTGCGGTGGACAAGGGAGAAATCAGAACCAGTGCGGCGATGCAAATCTATTCAGCCAGTTGAATTATAACTTTTAGTTGTGCTAATATCTGAACAATGGCACGCATGGATTTCTTTCTCAAGAGGGCAGCTTTTCTTGATGCGATGAGACCCGGCTTGCATGCAAATTGCCAAGTCGGCAAATAGTTGGTAAGTCTGGCCTGATCCTACTACTAACCCCGCAGGGTCGGAAACAGCACGCAAAACCCGATGGCTGTTTGGTCACGAGCGACCAATCTTGAACCATCTTGCAAGTGCCAAGTCGCAGGTTCGCCTGCCGGGCCCGAATGCCTCTCTCGCCAAGCTCCTGGGCGATCAGACATCTTCCGGCCGAGACGTTGTGCATGGCAATTTGTGTAAAAATGATAAGGATGAGTCTCCACTGCATCGCTACCTTCTGCGAAAGCCTATTTGTTTTGCCGGTCAAAATCCGGTGTTGCCAAGAACTGTTACGCGAGGGCAAGGATTTCGAGCGAGCGAGGCTTGCAGACCGGTGACCCAGAATGAACAAAGATGGACAAACAAGTCGTAATGTAAACATGTTTCCGTATGGTATCACCACCTTGGGAGTACCCAGATTACGGACTTCCTCTTGTCTGCAGCTCCTCAAGATTCAACGTGACCGCATCCCTGATATAAGCCCCTCGATTCCCCGTTTGTATCGCTATTTCGTACCATGCCGCCATCCACCCAATTCGAATAGGCCGCCATCATGTCTCCGACCATCCAGCAAGGTTCAAACAGCTCTGAAGACGTCGACGGTTGATTCATATTCGAATAAAACATATCCAAGTCCAACTCTGGAACATACTCCGAAGACAAGGGATCGGGATCGCATTTATTTTGCACAAACAGCTGAGTAGAGGCAACATGAAGAGCCCGAGAGCTCGACGATGGATGGTCCGGTACATTTGGGTCTAACTCCAGAGGTGAATTAACAGGAGTTCGCGGTGAGCCTCTGCTGAAGGCCTCTCGAAACGAAGATAACGAAGCCTTGAATGTGCATCCATCATGAAGAGCGGCCACAGAACTTTGATCGGACAGAGCGCAGGCCTGCAGCCTCAAAGACACCTTGTCGCGTGCTTGGTTCATTGCCTCAGCAACAGGGCAATGAATTGTTAGTCCGGTGTTGTTCGAAAAGGCAGACTCATATTGCTGATATGACGCTTCTATAATGGGCCAAGCTCGGCGTAACAACGGAATGTCGGTGCATGTATCGCATTCGGCTATTGCGGTTGAAAGCGCCAGCCATGGGATTGTGATTGTATACCATCGAAATCCCTCGCCGCGTGGATCCGAGTATATCAGCTGTGACTTCTCCAGTGTCTGCAGGCTGTTGCATAGCAAATCTGTGTTGCTGCCGCGCAACGAGGACAGTGGCGTTGCCAGAGAGTGGACATCAGAGTCCAGTTGGCACGAAATAGACTCCGACAGCCGCATAGCGGATACGAGACATTGCGTGCTGTGCCATGTGTACCAAGCATAAGGCGACGATTCAGGGTCGCAAAAATGCAGAAGAACCAGGACTTGATGTTGAAACTGGCTGACATACTTGCGGCGCTGCTGTGGATTGAGGAAACTGTCCCCTACCGGCGATGAAGTGCCACTTATACTGTTAGGCAGTTCATCAAGCTTTTCTGCGTTGGACAAATTCAAAAGCCGTCCTGCTACTTGTGCACGGTATGTCACAAGAGCAAAGGTAGTCTCAGTAAGTTCTTCTCTGTCAGGAACTTGCTTCGAGGTAGAAACGTCAAAGTCGAAGTCATTGATGTGGCGAATCTTTAAAACAGCGCTTTCGACATCTTGGTAGCCAATGAGTGGCTTTGTTGATTGTGCAATAGAGGCTTGCAAGTCGAGGACGCATATTGTGAGCCACAATCGCAATCTCGTTTGTTGATGAAAGAATGACTCTGCCGTCGTGCCGTCACTCGGCTCCTGGCTTAATCCCATGGCCAAAGCAATCCTAACAGCCACAGAAACCATTGTCCAAACTGCAGTGCCCTTTTCTCCTGACATTCTACCGACCTAATGAGGTAAAGAACTCGTCAGTGGACGCCGTATGGGTTTTTCAGGAAATGTGATCTAGAAAGAGCATTGGAGCGACTTACCAGATAAAGAACAAAGGACTGAAGAATGAATCTGCACCGCGTTGTTAATAAGCCAGCTCTCTCGATGGCTACTTCACACTGTCTGCGGTATGTTGAGACCAGGGTGGATTTGCTTGTACAAAACATGGCTTGACATTGTGCTTCACTTAAAGTGTTGGCGGCAGCATAGCAGACGGCCGATGCAAGAGCTTGGATAGAGGTGTGGTCCTCTGGGTAGCCGAGATATCCTTTGCCATCTAGAATCCACTTGCTAAGTGAAGGTCTGTGTAGAATTTTGATGATGGGGTCCACGTTCCGCAAGTACACCGTATAGAGTTGTGACATGCTTGACCTATCCCCGAAAGGAAACCCAGCAGGGTTCAGAGTACGGATGCTCATGCGATTTTTTAGACCTAGCAAATCCAGACAGTGCAATTCGCTTCTATCCTGGCCATCTTGGCTCACATCGTCCATCTCGGCGTCTTCATGGTAGGCTCCCGTTCCACCGCGATGCAAGCTTCCATGCTCATCACGCCTCCTTTTCTGTTGAGTCAGAGGACAAGTGGATGCGTTAGTACCAGTTTCAGAGACAAACAATAATCAATGGTTCTTACTCCATGCATCAACTCGGAGAAGACCTGGCGCGATTGCGCAACGTAGTCGCTCTCGTGATGGTGGTCATCATTGCCATCAAAGAACTCGAGCTCGTGACCCGACGAGGGGCTAGGCAAGCTTGCGGCTGCAAGCTGTGCAACATTCGCGACCTTGGAGGACGAGTTGGTACTCTGTGTCAAATAGAAAGACGCAGTCAGCTTCTGATTCCCTGGAAGGATTTTCCAATCTGCTCAATTGATTATGCTTGCTGCTCTCCTGCCTTGGTCGTACTACGAGCACTTGGACTCTGGGGTCCGGGGGATGATGAGATGGATCATGAGAGAGAGCGGAAGCTGGGCAAGACTTCAACATTCGACGCACCGTGCATGAGCTCGCACATGCATGCGGCTGGCTTGCCCCACCTGCCAGTGATGGCAGTTGGCTGCATGTGCTCGACTCGCAATACTTGAGGCAGTCGCGGCCAGGGCCAGTTGTTGCCAGGCTGTTGGCACACGATCCAATTTTTTGTACGAGGCTTTCCAGCCTCCGAATTCGATCCATGACATCCTAACCAACGACAATGGTCAGCACGTTCGTCATCATAGTCTTGAAAGATTCTCTCTCACACAACCACGGGCACATCAGCACACTCACTACTTACAGTGTCCCCTCTGGCTTCTTGGAACGAGTGCTCTAGTCGCCCATGTCGAGATCCAGGATCAAGACCAATGCTCAGGTTCTCAGCGAAACCGATCGTTTGGAATATGCCTGCCGCTGACCCTGCGTCGGTAGTGTTGTGCTGTCGAGTGGTAGACGGAGGCGGTGTCGTTGACTTCGAAGATGAATTCTTTCGGGAACGACGAGCATGACGACCTCTTGGCAATCGTGGACGATAAACGGGCGAACATGTTACGCCAGAAGAGGTGCAATTGGTGCAAGGATCGAGCTTGTCGCATTTGAGCTTGCGATCCCGACACAGCGCACAGCTAAGTTGTGGGATCGGTCTGTCTCTTTGTTGCGTCTGCCGCTCGCCCATTGTCATGTACATGTGTATGTATACGTCCGACACGCGATAGAATACTCAAGTTGGAAGGTCGACCAAAAAGGTTTGAGCCGTAAAGGCTGTCAAAAAGACTGCCAGGAGGCATGACATTATATACATTACTACAACGGGTAATTTTGCGATGCAGTGCTTGGATTTGCAATGCACTTGTCCAGCGGCCATGTGGCTGTATGCAAATCGGTGTGATGGGCATTATTTGCTCATCGAAAATCAGGGGTCAACTTCAGTGCTGCTGCTGCATTGGGTGGTCTGAGGCTGACATTCCTGTGCAATGTCTAGCATCTTGACCGACGATGTATTTGGCCGGGTCGTCTCTTCGTCTCAGTGCCATAAGACGCGGTATCGTGTACGTGATCAACCTTGGAGCATTATTACCCGCAATAAACACTCGAGCAGTTCCCTGTGCGTGGCAGCGAAAGCAGCCGTGTGGCAGCATAGATACTACTACATGGGCCTCCAGCCGAAAGAACTAATGCACGCCACTTTCAGGAGTCAGGACCCCGCGACTGAATATTGGTGTTGCACCTCCCGGGCGTGTCCCGAACACGGACCGTCATCCAAAACATTTTGAACTGCCAAAAATCCGTCCCTCAATTCAACAACGGCATGATCTTGTCGCTCCGCCATTTTCCAATTCCACGTCCAGTGTTTGTAGCCGCTCCAAGCATTTCGGCTCATCATTCCGCGGTCCATTCCATGGTGGACGCTGGCGAGTTGAGACCCCGAGTCCTCGGAGTCGAATCCGGATTTGACACGGCTCATAGCATCACCGATGCTGTATACACTGTGGCGCTCATCCTTTCGTTCTTGATATGATGAGCTACAGTGCTAATTGGATTTCGGAGTGTTTGTACCAGCCGCGACAAATGCCACGCCGAATCAATCGATCGGCTTTACTCTGCTCCAGTCCTTTCCATGCCTGTCTACTTTTCAGGTATCTGCATGGGATGGTCCAGTTTCTCCCCCTCTTCTTCCTTGCTCTCACGTTTCTATTTAGACTAGAATTAAAGACTTCTAAAAAAAATCAAGAGGTGCACTTTCACCGAGTCTTGGACGGACGGGATCCAACCGAATGCTTGGCTAGGCGGTGCTACCTGGCTTTGAATGTGATGTGCCCCCGGCAAAGGGATTGAAATGGCCGGTTCTTCCGGCCTTGACATTTTACAGCACATGACAGCAATCTTCTTTCTCTTACCTCTGGCCAATGGTCTTTTGACTGCGGCCAATGTACATTAGAGGTAAGTAGCTTTGCTGGGGATAAGACTTTGTTTCTGATCATCAAAACAGCACGATGGTACATTCTACACGTGGACTTGACATGCAAGCTTCTTGCAGCATCATGCCACGCCTGCATCACAGCAAGAATGCATTGGAGGCGGTGAATTTGGAGTAGCAGGTCATTTCAGCATCCGTCGCTCTTACCTTTTTTTCTTGAATAAAAAAAAACATCAGATGCGTTTGAGAGATGCGTTACTTTGATATTGAGCCATCAACATTACACAACTTTGGAAGTTTGCCGGCGAAACGGAGGATATGGGAGACGGGGAGCGGCATAAAAGGGGTAAGCTTAGGCAGCATTTTCAGGAGAAACCAATGGGATTGTCCGATTGACAAGACGATGAGTGGGCGCGGATATCGACAAGAAGAGGCGCAGCCCGGGCGCGATACACGGCAGCCGTATCAATAGAGCCGTTATCCATCCTACGCATCCCTAGCAAGAAGACTCATTTGTTCCACGATTCCATGGTTCCATGGTTCCGTGCCACAAGCGCAGCTGCAAGCCGTCGCAGGCGTTCCCGCAGGCTGTCTCGGTAAGGAACAAGTCAGCCAGTAACAGCAGAGGGCCCAAAACACGTCAATGACAGCTTGCAGCAGGCTTGATGGGCTAGGACAGAGGCAAGAGAAGTTGAAACAATGTTTCTGAATCCTGACCAATGTCTTTGTTGTTGACTCTTGAGCGTCGGCTTCGCTATGTGGTGTCAGATGCAGGTCTTCGGACGTATCCGCAGACGTTTCCACCTCAGTTTCTCCGTTTGGCAAATTGCCTCACTTGCTCTCTTTTGACGCAAAACAAAAACGTCCTAAAAAGGTATTGTGTGTAGAAATTGGGAAAAGTTGGCAGGCAAACCATGTCTCGTGCGTGAGCTTCAAAACAGCAAGCATGCCCGTTGAGTCCGGAACCATGCCTGTCAAGCCCAGCATGTCGAGAATGTTGAGGCAGTTCTGCCTCGGTCACGGCCCCGAGGGCGCTAAAACAATGAACCCAATGATCCATGCGAATGTCAGATCTGATATCGTACTCGGTTTGCGTGGGACAGCCGGGGAATATGTACACATGTGATACGGCGCACGGCTCAAACAGAAACGAACTTGGCCCTGCAATAAGAAGTGCGACCGACGTTCTACGAAGATGGGCCACATCATACAAAGCGGTCAGTTGAATCCTTCGGATTTGACAACTCGATCAAGAAATGGCCATGCGATAGCCTTCTATTACTACGCAGCATCACGCGACATGTGAGTCTATTCCATCTCGGGCTGGATGTGTGCGGTCAGGCCAGCCAAAAAACGGGGAGCATTCGTAACGTTCTATTCATGTCTCAATGATAAGAAGAATCATCTCTGTTACTAATGACCATATTCTTCTGCAGGAGAGCATTACAGAATCTCTACGTCCGCTCTTTGTAGGGTCAAATACGTCGCACCACGAAGCCCAACGACACCGCGCGCAA
The DNA here is from genome assembly GCA_018360205.1 of Claviceps digitariae. Classification (NCBI taxonomy): domain Eukaryota; kingdom Fungi; phylum Ascomycota; class Sordariomycetes; order Hypocreales; family Clavicipitaceae; genus Claviceps; species Claviceps digitariae. The sequence continues at coordinate 17,755 of SRPT01000336.1, read as the reverse complement.
CAGTTGTGAATGAAAATGAAAGAAAAGGGGGTGTAACAGCCGCGATGGCAACTCGACGGAGAATTCTTTTCATCCTCCATTACATTTCTTTTCCTTGACAATCATCAGTATCAACACAGGCCCTTCCCATGCTGCAACGACGTGACCCAAGGTCTCTTAGCGCGTTGGACTGGTTTTAAGCATAACCTCACCCGGTAACACGAATCCATTTCTCCGCACGTTGTGCTCCTCCGCTGCACCACTCCTTGGCACTCTAATCCATAAGTTCACACTTCCAGTCGTCTTGCAGGGAACTTTGAGAAAGAAAGTACACGTCCACCCAGCCAAGGACACTCGTCTCCGACTGGCTCATCCAGGAGGACATGGTGGCTGCCATGTCTCACGAGTCACCACCGCTTTCATTTCATTCCCGTGTATCAAGCTGGGACTTTTTGTTTTCCCATGAGAAAACCGGTAGGTGAAAAGTCTTCCATGTTTTTGGATTCTTGTTCTTTTTTTTTTCTTGGCGTCTTGGCGTCCATCATGGCTGGTATGTCCTGCTCATCGCTGCTTTGTGTTTCTCAAGCCATGGTGGTGTCTTATGCTGGCCGAGGGATGTATAATGTGATTCGAAAAAAGGAATCGGTCTTGCTGGTTGCGTTTGAGGCTATATTGACAGTGGTATTCACTACAGGTTCATCGGATATTCGACGTTCCGGTTTTTTTTTTACGAGAATACTTTGCCCAGGTACATCTTCGCTTTGATTAATAAAAGCTACTTTGAGAAGCAGACAAGAGGATGGAAATGGTCAACAAGTATGCGGCCCTCTCTGCACTCATGCCCACCAGTGCCTCCATTTCCTCCAGTTGGAATACAAGAGGAAGAAGAGTAAGAACAGCACTAATAATGGAAGTCGTCCCGTCTACAACATGGCAATGATACAGTGGAACACGAAATCACATTGATAAAGCGCTGCATGAGTCATTGCCCGAAAGCGAGCAAGCAGCCATCGTGTCATTTCCCGAGATTCGTGATCTGGCATACCGACTCCCGCGTAGGAAAATGGCAGCGTCGTTTGAATGATTGACCCTACAAAGAGTCCCAGCAACAATATTCACGCTATTTTGAAATATGCAAGCGTCAGTCGGTGCTCACTCTGATGATGCAGAAGCTTACCGCCCTTGGATCATGAATCGCGACTAAACAAGGAATTGTCGGCTCAGTTGATACGGACGAGGCCGATATCTCCATATATCATTCAACAGAGGAGGCTTTTTATTCTCCTGCTTTTACGTGCGGTATAGGCTACCGGAAGCGACTTTGCGCGGGTCCCGCAAACGAAAGCTTGAGCTCATCATGTCATCCGTCCCGGTTCAAAAAGGCCACATGTTTGTGCTTTTTGTCACTCAGCCCCTTTCGAATGGATTGTCCCTGTCATGAAGCAAATTCAGTAGCGCTGGTGCGCACACACGTCCACGTCTACCACAGACCCCAAGTTCCAACAGACGCGGCGTCGCACCGCGAATTGTCGAGGCCGGTTGACCGCGGCATTGGCCACGCCCTACCTTTTCTGGGTGCCGGACTGGCTGGACCTCGGAGCGGCTATGGAAATAACTCGCGCCGGAGAAAGCAAGCAGATCTCCACAGCTTTTCGAGAGTAGAACCCTGTTTGCAAGGGACTGGCTGCCTCGGCTAACAAGGGGAATGAATAATGTGGTGGGGACCGTTGGCGGCGCAGCCAGATATCGTCATGTTACATCGTGGAGAAGAATTCACTCGTCCACCGTCCGCCGGAATGAGAACCCTGCGCGCGCGGCTGTCTGAATAAAGAAAAAAAAAAATGGAAAAAGAAAAATCTTACTGCTGACGTCGTCGACCCGACCTTTGCTCGAGTCAGCTGCTGACAATGTCGTTTTTGCGACCAGTCCCATTGTCCGTGGTGTCGTGCGGTGTGTGGTAGTGTGACCAGCTGCGCTGAACATGGCAGTGGGCAGGCAAAAGATCCTTACAGCCTGTGCCTTGTTCGGCTGGTCCACGCCTGTGCAAAAATGCCAAGCTCAGGCTCTTTTGAGAAGTCGAGAGACGACAAGACGACAAAGGGACGAGGTTTTCTGGATGTGGCGCCTAGGTGGCGTTTATAGATTATGAGACCCAGATCCTTGTTGGCGGGTGACTGTGAGAGACTCCATGCTCGATTGCGCGGAACGAGTACGCAAACATGCAGCAACGGATTTTTGAACATGCAGCAGCAACTAAACCCAAAATAGAAGAGGTACCCGTATATATATTTTTTGCTATAGAGTGACTTTCTTGCTTTTATGCACTATAGTGCATCCTATCTTTGGTTGCGCGTATATATAGAATTTTTTAGCTTACTATAAGCCACTTCTAATTGTTAGTATAGCTATATAAATAACTATAATATACTATATTAAGCTAATATTTATAATTAAAAGAGAATATTAGTAATATAAAGATACTCTTTTAAAGATTCTTAATTATTAGCATTTTAAGGGCTTTATTTATATTACTAAAGGGAAGAATTATAACCCTTATACTAGTATTATCCCTTTGGTGCCGAGAAGGCTACACCTCCGTACCTATCCATATTCTCTTGAATCTAATTGGATGGGCTGCGAAAAAATTATGGATAGGTACGAAGGTGTAGCCTTGTTGGCATCAAAGGGATAAACTATATAATGCTTTAGTGCTACTAAAGTGGCTGCTTTTATAAGTAGACTTAAAAGTAGTATAAATACTTAACTTCTTTATATAAAAGTAAGTGCCCCTTTTAGGTATAAATTTAATTTAATAAGCTTAATAATTCCTATATTTTAAAGGTTATAGAACCTTTATATAATTATAAATATATTAATTCCCTTATTAGCTTAAGCACTTTATAGCTATATAGCTAGTAAAGATTTAGCCTAAATTTACTACTTTTAATTATTAAAATAAAAAGTAATAAAATATAATTAATAGTAAGGTAAATTACTAAGTAAATATATAGAGAAAATTCTAAAGTCTTAATTAATAGCTTAAATATATTTTTTTTTTAATAAAAGCTTTATTTAGGCACTTATTATGCTAGAACTTTAATATAAGTATTTATAAAGTTACTAAGTTAAAATAGCTATATTTTTTACTATATTATTAACTAAAGTAATATAGGAAAGATTTAGTAAGTATTTTAAATCTATAATTTCTATATTAAGGATTAAAAGTAGAATTCTAAGGTACTACTAATAAATAATATATATAAGGTTAATTATTTTAATATACTATTAATATAAGTTACTAGTGTTACCTTATTATATTATTATTATTATTAATGATACGCTAGCTAGACTAATGCAAGACCTAGTGCCTAGTACCTTAGCTCCTAGTAACTATATAGAAAAAACCCTAGTATAGGGGGGAAAACCTATATATATTTATTAAAGCTATATTAAGAGCACTATAGCTCTCTATTAGTTCTAATTATAAAGTATAATATACTTTACTAGCTAAACTAGGGGTATATATTACTAGGAAATATATAGTATATAAAGAGAGATATTAAAAATATATAGTATAGGGTTAAGAATAGGTTAAAGTAACTATAGAACTAGCTTATATAAGAGTATAAGTTACCTATATATTATATTTTAGGTATTATACTAAGACTAATAGTATATTATATAAAAGGCTATTATTAGTTTAAAAAGATTTCTCTAAATTTTATATATTAAAAAAAGTAAGGTATTAATATTATTAGCGCTAAAGAGAGAGAGAAAGGGGGGGTTTTTAAAACTATAAATAAAACCTTCTTCTTTAAGAGTAGCTTTCTTTTTTTTTTCTTTCTTTATTATTATTAATTTCCTTATAAATACCCCCCTTTATTTTAATTTTAATACTATATTAGTTTTAACCTAACCTTAGTTTAGTATAATAAAATACTATATAATTCTATTATTCTTAATTAAGGTATAAATACCTTTCTTTTACTAAGTTAGTACTATATTTAACTTATAGTTAGCCTAGCCTAGCTTATAAGTAGCCTTACTTACCTTACTCCTTTTAAAAAGCTAATATTATAAAAAGATATTATAATACTTAAAATAAGTAACTTACTTTAATATTAATATAAAACTAACCCTAACCTACCTAAGCATTAATATAATATACTTTAAATATATTATTTAATAAAAAACCTATATTTTAATAAGTAAATACCCTTTAAAGTAGTAATAACTTAGTAACTAATTAATTCTATAGCTAAATTAAAATATTATATTATATTATAATATAATATACTATATTCTAAATTTTTAGAACTTATATACCTTTAGTAAAAAGGTTAATATAAGTATAACCTAAATTTATACTAAAATTAATATAATATTAACTACTATAGTTAATTAAATATAAAGCTATTTAAAAAAAAGCTAAATATTTAATTAGCTAAGTATAGAGTAAAGAGAGTATTATAGTAATACTATATAAAGGGTAGCTTAAAGCTACCTTATTTTTTTATAAGGGTAAACTATTACTTTAAATATAATATATTATTAATACTTTAAAAAAGTAAAATAAAATTCTATAAAAGGCTTGTAAGTTAAAATACTAAGTAAAGTAAGTATAAAGATAAAGAGATATTAATATAGAGAGGTATAGGCTTAAGTTTTTATTTTTTCTTTATATTTTTTATTTTTTAAAGAATAAAAAGAATTTTTAATTACTAAGTCTATATTATTATAATACTAATATACTATTATAATTATTCTTATATATATTATTTTAGTAATTAAAATTTAAAAGGTATATAGATTAGCTTAGCCTTTATTACTACTATTAGTAAGCTAGTAATAACTTAAAACCCTTATACTATATACTTTATTATATTATTAGCTTATTATTATTTAAGTAATTAAATAAAAGAAAATTAAAAAAAATAGCTAGTTTAAAGTATTTAAATTATAATAACTTTAGCTAAATAATTAAAATTAAAGGCTATATAAATATTATAGTAGTTCTAAAGTAGTAATATATTAAGGTTAATAGGCTATAGGTAGTTAAAGTTAAAATAAATAAGAATTAAATAGTAATAGTTATTAAGGTTTTTCTAGTATTAATATATAAATAAATTTATATTAAGTATATAGTAATAGTATAAATAGGCTTATATACTTAGGTATTTAGTATATAGCTAAATAAAAATAGTAAACTTATACTTTATAAAGCTATAGTAAAAGTAAATAATTTTCTTTATAAAAATAAAGCTTAGGTTTTATTTTATTACTATAGGTTTAAGTTAAAACTAATATATTTTTACTACTTTATAATTATAATACTATAAAGTAAATTAATTTTATATAAATTACTTAGTAAGTAAAAAGGTAAGAATATAGCTATAAAGAAAGTTTAAAAATAGTATATAGTTAAGAATAAAAGCACTATAAGTTTAATAGTATAAATATTAATAAAGCTAACTTACTATTAATATATAGGTAGCTTAGATTTTATTAGCTATATTACTAGCTTTAATATAGTTAAAGTAGTAGTATATATAATAATTAAAATAAAGGTAAATTAAAAGTATAGCTAATTTAGTTTTTAATAAAAACTATAGTATTACTTTATAGGCTTTTATAATTATTTTTAGGTACTTTATTTATTTAAAAATAAATACTTTAGCTATACTGTTAAGACTAGATGGGTAGATACTAGTGGAGTGAAGACTAAGATATAGATGCTTTATAGCTAGGAAGCTAGAAGGTAAGTAGTAATACTTAAAGGTGTAAATCTCTAGCCTTTATTATATATATATATGCTTCCCTTTTTATACTCTTAGCTAGGTTATAGTAAGCTTAAAGTAAGGGTATAACTTACTCTCTTTCTTTTATACCCTTTACTCTCTATCCCTTATACCCTTAGCCTAAGCATAAGTAGCCTAGCTATAATAAAGTACCCCCTCTCCTTTATAATTACCTTTAATTATATAGTTTATTACTAGGTTACTGCCTATTTACTACCTAGAATATTTATTAACTTAAGACTTATAACCTAGCTTATATATAGAAAAGGTAATATTACTATAGATATAGTAAGTTATACTTATATAAATTAAGAATTTTTCTATACCTACTTATAAATATTATTTAGCTACTACTTAGTAGTAAGCTATATTAGTATTTAATGTAATTTATTAATAGCTTTTATAATTACCTAATTAAATAATAAACTACCTTATATCTTACTACTAAGGGGATTAGCTAGTCCCCCTTTAATGTATATAAATATCCCTTATTTTTTCTACTTTCCTACCTTCTCTTTTTCCTTTTTATAAGCCTTATTAACCCTTATAAGTTAGCCCCTTAGCTTTAAGGTAGTAGCTTTATAGCTACTACCTTTATTTTATTTCCTTTAGCTAATATTTAAATTTAGTATTAAGATATCTTCTTTTACTTTAATTACTCTTATTTTTTTACTTTAACTTTTACTACTCTCTTACTTATTTATAAATTATTTTCTAGCTTTATAGCAATAGCTTTATAGCTATTACCTTCTTATATCCTAACTTTTATTAACTTTTAAGTCTAGCATTAAAATACTATTCTTATTATTTTACTTTATCTATTACTACTACCTTATTTATTTTTAGGTCTTTTCTTTATCTTTTTTTTTTTTTTAATATTATTATTAATAAATACCCTTTATTCTTTTATTAGCTAAAATACTGCTTATTCTTAGCTAGGTTATTATAATAAGTCCTCCTTATTCTAAAGCTTCTATAACTCTAAAAAATACTTATAGCTATACTTATATTATACCTTCTACGCTAGATAGTCCCCCTTCTCTAGGCTCTAAGCTTACTATTTAGACTACTATAATATAAGTATAATTCCTTTTTAATAAGCTTACTACTAATTCCTTATTAAATTTAAAAGACCTTCTTACTTATACTATAGTTTATAGCTTTATATTTAGGCAGTTAAGCTACCTATTATACCTTATATAAATAAAGATATATATTCTAAATATATTTATACTAAGTAAGCTATACCTATTAAGTATACTCCTACTTCTAAAAGTAAGTACTTATAGCTAAGTTACTTTATTATTACTAATATTTTATAGGTTTAAATTTAAAATATATAGTTTATTTAAAAAATAATAAATAATATAATAAAGTAAGTGCCTTTAGTATCTCTTTTTCCCTTTACTTTTTCCTTATTAATAAATTACTACTAATATTAGTATAGTTAATGCTTACTTAAGCATGCCTTTACTAGTATACCTTTAAATTAATAGAATAGAAAACTAATAATAATAAATATTATAAAATCCTAGTATAGTATATATTATATTATTACCTTATCCTTAAAGCTAACTTACTACTATAGGGTTTACTTAGTATTATTATATCCCTTAAAAATACCCTTTAATTAGCTAAGTATACTAATAAGTATATATATACTCTAAAAGCTTATATAAATACTAACCTTTAAGTAGAGTATACTTACTATTAAAAAGCTACTATTAAGTAATAATATAAAGTAAACACTCTCTTTATAGGTATTAATATTTTAAATTATTTAAAATATATTTATAAATATATTACTATAGTATATATAACTTATTATCCTATTAGTAGTACTACTAACTTACTACTAAAGCTATAATTATAATTAAGCTTCTTTACTAGTACCTATTAAGCCTTATATTTTCCCTACTACTCTATAGAATTTAATAGGAAATTTAGTAGTTATAAGTAATAGGGAGGCTAATATTAATAATAATAAGTAGTATAGTTATAGCGTGCCTAGTATAATTAGTTTATATATATGTTTTTTTTTTAAAAAGAATTATAAGGTTAGTATAGCTATATAACTAGGTTTTTTTTTTTTATAAAAAAAAATAAATAAATAAATAATATTAATTTACTTAATTAGCTCTCTATATACTTACTATAAACTAGCTACTAGCTTTTCTTTATATTTCTTAATTATATCTTTAGTATTAAAGTCTCTTTATAATACCTAAGAATTCTTAAAGCTATTATAGCCCTTTTACTTAACTAAATATTTTTACCTTTTTTCTTTATATTTATAAGAGATAATTTCTTTAACCTTATAAAACTTAGCTTTATTATTAATAAATAGCTATAAAGTCTTTACTTATACTATAGTTAGGTCTCCTTTAAACTATTCTAAACTTATAATATTAAAAATATTATATAACTATATTATTAAGAAAAGCTTTAAATAATATACTAGTTTATAGTTACTAATCTTCTTAATTACTTAAAATAGTCCTAGGTACTTTACTATAAGCTTTTTACTAAGATATTATAGGTTAATATTCTTTATAGAAAGAAGTATAAAGTTACTAACCTTAAACTATATTAGTTTTCTTTTCTAATTATAGTACTTTATATATTATTTCTATATACTACTAAGTAGCTATTTAATCTTAGTATACTTATTATATAGTTCTTTAACCTATAGATTAGCTTATTAGTTAATAATATTAAGTAGTTTAATAACTTAGTTAGGGCCTTTAGGTTAGTAACTTTATAGTAACTCTACTAGTATATAGCTATAAGTAAAGTAGTAGCTTATATTATAAGTAAATTAGGTAAGTAAGAGGTAATTTAATTAGTTAGTTTACTTAGCGTTTTTAAATGCCCTTAAATAATGCTTAAGGATTTAATTTATTTTTTTTATTTACCTATTAGTTTAAAGGTAAAAAGCTATACTAAGAAGCTACTTAGTTACTATAAAGTAGTAGAATATATACTAGAATTTACTTATAAAAATAGTGCTTTTATTATTAATAATACTTTTAGGCGCTTTATAATCTTTAAATATATTCTTAATAAAGATTATTATAAGGTTACTACTTATTACCCTTATAGTTATAGTAATATATAAAGTGTATTTAAAGAAATAATTAATAATAATAAGTATTACATTATATATCTTTTTATTATATTACTTTATTAGTAGTAGCCTTATAATAAAGTCTATTAATAATTCTTAGAATAGTTAGTTAAGCACTAGTAATGCTATTAGCTTACTATAGGGTTAATATAATCTAAGCTTATTTAGTTAATAACTTAAATAATTACTTATATAAGTCTTTATATCTTATTTTATACCTAGCTAATAATATTATAATACTATACATTTAATTATCTTACTTATACTATAGTAGCCTACTACTAAGTTATTATAAACTAGCTATAGAATCTTACTTCTTATGCCTATAAGTATATAAGCCCTTTCTTTAAATAATAATAAGCTATTTCTATTAACTAACTAAATAGTTCTATTTAGGGTATCTTTTATATTACTATTACCTAATAGCTTTAATTACTACCTTACTAAGGTATTTTCTAATTAGGTAGACTTTAAAGACTTAAAGAGTAGCTATACTAACTTATTATTTATATTTAAAATTAACTTAAAAAAGGTTCTTTTAATTACTATTAACCTAGCTATAAGCTTCTAGCTAGTTCTTTACTTAAGCACTAGTCCTTCTCTAAATAGGTAGAGGCATTAGTAGCCTACTTTTACATTTAAAATCTTATTTAGCTAACTTAAGGTAGTGCCTTTATTACTTTAAATAAGGTTCTTAGTAGCTATTACCTCGCTAAATATAACTAAATTTATAGACTTATATAATAAAATACTATTCTAGTAACTAAGCTTTAGCTATATTTTTAGCATAAAAGGCCCTACTTTTAAAGCTAATTAGCTTGCTTTTAGCGCGCTATTAAATAAAAGGGTAGTTACTACTTCTATATAAAATAACCTATATTTATACTCTATACTATCTAGGTTATATACTTAATTAGTCTAGATTTAAGCGTTTACTACTAAGTATATTACTTTAATAGTATAGCTATTTTATAGCTTAGTAGTATTAGAAGTTAGCTAGCCTAAGTGCCTTTCTTTATTATAATTAATACTTATAGCCTTATTAGTTAGAACTCTTATTTACTTAATTATTAAGCTATTTAGCTACTTACCTTACTACTTACTCTCTATAAACTTAATAAAAAATAAAGGTAAGTAAAATATTTTAGCTTTTTTTATAGCTTTTTTTAAGAAGTAATTAAGTTATTTTAAGAGGCTATTTACTAGGTTTAACTTACTAGGCTTATATTTAATTATAAAGTTAAATAAGTAAAGCTTATTTAATATATTTACTTACTTACTAAATAGCTTTAGCTTTATAGTAAAATACTTATAGTTTAGATAGTTTATAATTACTTAAATTAAATGCTTTAAGTAGGCTAAATAGTGCCTTTAAGTTCTAAATACCTCTTAAATAGTAAGCAGCTTACTATTTAGTATTAAATATTTAAGCTTAGGACTTAATAGTTTTCTAAATATATAAGCCACTAGGTACTAATTACCTAGCTATAACTATACTAATATAGCTTCTATAGTATATACTAAAGCGTTTATCTTTATTCTAATTAGTGTATTTAGGTTAAAATACATTAGGACTAGTGCTTTAAGGAATTTCTTTTTAAGCTAATTAAATATATTTAGCTTATAGCTATTTAGCTAAAAGCTTCTCTTATTATTACCTTTAAAGTAATTAGTTAGTAGTATAGTAATTTTACTATATTATTTTATAAAGTATTAATAGAATTCTATAAAGCTAAGAAAATATTAAATATTTATTATACTACTAGGAGGTAGCTAGTTAGCTACTATATTAATACGCTTTAGTTCTATTTTAAAACCCTTTAGTATTATAATAAATCCTAGGAAGTTAACTTAGTTTATAAAGAACTTATATTTCTTTAAGTTAGTAAAAAGCTTAGTATTATAAAGCCTCTAGAGAACCTATTTAATATACCCTTTATATTCTATAGGGTTACTACTATATATTAGAATATTATTAAGATAAATAATATAAATAGTGTTTATAAGGTCCTTAAGTGTATTATTAATATATTTCTAGAATATAGCTAGCATATTAACTAGCCTAAAGAGTATTATAAGATATTTAAAGTAGCTATAATAGCATTAGAATATAGTCTTTTACTTATCTCCTTTATAGATATATAGCTAATAATAAGTATCTTTAAGGTTAATTTTTATAATAACCTTTATATTCTTTAATTAGTTTAAAATCTTAGATATTAGTAGTAGAGGTATATAGTCTTTCCTAATAATTCTATTAAGGCTATAATAATTAATATATAGTTATAGCTACCTACTCTTTTTAAGAATAAAAAGAATAGGTATTTTTAAAGGGCTTATAGATTTTCTAATTTATTCTTTATATTATATATTAGCTAGGTACTTATAGAGAACCTTTAGCTCCTTCTTAGCTAGGTTATATATTAGTCCCTAAGGGGGAGTCTCTCCTTTAATTAGCTTAATTATATATATATAGCTATTAAGCTATAGTAGCTACCTTATTAATTCCTTTAAAAATACCTTAGTATAATTTAAGTATATAGCTAGTAGTAATAGCCTAGCTTAGTTATTACTTAGTACCTATTCTATATTTAGTTATAAGCTAGTTTATTAATTTAGCTAGTTACTTTATAACTAGCTACCTAACTTAATTAGTTTTTTAATAAAGAGAGAGCTTATTAACTTAGCTAATACTATTATAATTATAGCCTTCTTCTTCTTATAGTAAACTTACTACTTACCCTTTATATAAAAAAGGCATTACTTTATTACTAGGTGCCTTTATATTTTAAGTTTCTATAATAATATCTAAGGTTTATATTCTTTAGCCTAGTTTATTTTAAGTAGTAAATCTTTATATACCTTAGTAATATAGTAGTAAACTTAATATATTTTACTATATTCTATATTATTAGTAACTTTAATAACCTTATTAAGAATACCTTTATTAATTAATAAGTTTTTTAAGGCGCTTTCTAGCTTTTAGCTAAAAGTAACTATATTACTTTAATTTACTTTACTTAATATTTTTAAGTATATAAGTAAATTTATTACCCCTAAGTTAAATAATATATTTACTATTACTTAATAGTAGTTTTATTATAATATTACTTTTATTATTAACTTATTATTCCCTTTTACTTTAAGCCTTACTATTTAACTAGGTTATTATATAGAGTTTAAAGTTAAAAGGCTTATAGTAAGCTTATACCTTTAGCTTTAATTAGTCTTTATAGGGGTAGTATTTATATTAAACTACTTAGTATTAGTATAGTTATAGTGTATTTAGTATTACTAAGTAATATATTTATTACTACTATAAGTTATATAATTTAGCTTAGTATAATATAGGGAAATATAGCTATTCTTTCTATATTTATAGTAGGTTATAATATTTAGGTCCTAGGGCCTAGTAAACTTACCTTTTAGTTACTTTTAAGTTATAGTAAGGGAGTTTAATCTTTATTTTTTTTACTAAAAGAATTAAAATTAATTATTATTAGTATATAAGCCTTTAATAGTAATTTTTACCTTATAGCCCTAGCCCTATAGGTAGTTTTAGCTTTTAGGGAACTTTTAGCTAAGTATTTACTTTTTTATAGTATAGTTAAGGCTATTAATAAAGAGATATATTTATAGTTATTTAGAAATAGCTTCTAGAAGCTTAGCTTTAGTCTTACTTTAAACTCTAGTAAAGCTTTAAAATAATTAGCTATTTAACTAGTAAAAACTTATAAGCGCTTTTATAACTTCTAAGTAATAAGTATTTTTATTTATTATTCTATTTTTAAGCTAGTTTATAAAGGTTTTTTATATATATATTTTATAGTTTATAAAGCTATTATTAGCTTAGATTAAATATATTTATTATTACTTTATATTATTAATAAGGTAACTATTAGTATAAGCTACTTTAGTTTTATTATTATAAAATAAAATAAAGTCTATAGTAAAAGCTATATTTAAATTTATAAGAAAATTCTAAAGGTTTTTATAAGTATTACCCTTATAGATAAGGACCTTTAATTAAGTTTAGGCTAGGCTTTATTATAGCTAGGGAGTTATTAAGTAGTAATAAGGTATTTACTTTTATATACTAGGGGTATTTATTCTTAAGGTAATAATAGTACTAATCTTACTATTAATATTATTATTTATTATATTATAATTATTAGTATTCTAAAGGGTTTACTTAAGTTACTTTAGCTCTCTTTATTTATTAGTAAGTTATAGCTTTTTTATTACTTCCTTAAGGTAATAGTTTAATTTAGCCTCTTTATTTAGTATAGTAAATTAGTTTAGTATAGTGAATTAGTTTAGTATTATAGCTTTAAACCTAGTAAGGCTCTCTTTTTTAATTACCTATAATAAATTATTAGTATTTTATATTATAGTAGCTAGGTTATAGCTAATAAAATAAGTTACTCTTTAGGTAAATATTTTAATTTAATTAATAGTTTACTATTTCTTTAAAAAAGAGAGATTTAATTATTAAAACTAAATAGGTAAATACTAATAAAGTAAAGACTAAAATATAAATACTTTATAGCTAGGAAGCTAAAAGGTAAGTAGTAATGCTTAAAGGTATAAATCTCTAGCCTTTATTATATATATATACACTCCCTTTTTTATGCTTTTAGCTAGGTTATAATAAGCTTAAAGCAAGGGCATAACTTGCCCTCTTTCCCTTATACCCTTTGCCCTCTATCCCTTATGCCCTTAGCCTAAGCGCGGGCAGCCTAGCCATAACATATACTATAAGCCTTTTTATTAGTACTAAATAGAGTATAGTATATTCTTATACTATATATAATAATACTATAAATAACTTATATATATAAAAGCTAAGTATTATATAAAAAGTAACCTTAGGTAAATACTAATAGTACTATAAATATAAGCTACTATTACTTTAGTTTTACTTTAACTTATTAATAGTATACTTATTATTAAAGTTTTTAATAAATTTAAACCCTAAGAAAGTAAGTAAATTATATTAATTAAATTATAGTAATATTAAGTTAGACTAAGGTTATTATTATATAGTATTAATAGGTAAAGTATATAAGCTTACTTTTTTATAGGTAGAATTATAATTTTAACTTTATAAACTACTTTATATAAACTTTTTAAGTAGCTTTAAATTAGTACTAAGTTTTATTTAGTATATAACTATAGGTAAGAATATTTATATTATTAAAGAAGCCTAAAACTAGTATAAATTATACTATTTATAGCTTTATATAAAGTAAGGTAATATAAAAAAGAAAGAGAATAGGGAAAATAAAGAACCTTTATAGTATCTCTATAAGAATAAGAAGCTTATTAATAGCTTAGTTATTAAAGAATAATTAAGTAATTCTTTAAGTAATAAAGGCTTAGGTTTATACTACTATTTATATAAGGAGTCCTACTTAAAGCATAATATATAGTAATTAGCTATAGTAAACTATATTAAAAGTAGCTAAAATATCTAGCTAAAGTAATAATATAAATAATATTATAGATTTTATTATTTATAAAATAGTCCTTAGCTAGAAATAGGGTAGTATTAAGTTAGTGCCTTATTAAAGTTAAAATATTATTAGTTTAAGCTATAAATATAAAAAAGAACTATTTAATAAAGGCTACTATCTTATCTTTATATAAGGTTATAAATATAAAGGAGTTAGTGCCTTTATAAAGTAAGGTTAATACTTATTAGAATTTTAAAAGAATACTACTTTAAAGCTAAGCTTATTATTTAAATTTCTATAACTCTTTATATCTTATTATTACTATATTTACTACTATATATTAAAAGCTTTATTATTTATTAGCTATAATATAAGCTTAAGTCTATATTACTTTAATAGTAAGTTACTAGCTATTATTAGTATAGTTTAATTACTAGTAATAATTAGTATATTTTATATTTAATATAGCTTACTTTATTTATTAGTTTTACTATAAATAATATTTAAAAGCGCTTTAAAGTAAATATAGTATTATAAAGTTAGTAATAGCTTAAAGCTTAATTAGTATTTAGTAGGTAAATACTTTAATATTATTATTATTCTTTAATAAGTAGGCTATAGCCTTAAGGTAGAATTAATAGGCTACTTTATTAGTAATAAGGTTATTCTTTATATAAAGCTAATAAAAGTAAGGGGTTTTAATAATAAAAAAATAAAGATTAAGGTTAAATTAAATAAGCTATAGTATATAGTTAAACTTAATAAAGTTAGCTTCCCTTAGGTATTAAAAAGGGATATTAAAAGTAGCCTAAATATAGTTAATAATACTATTATATTTATTATAAAATTACTATATAATTTCCCTTTAAGGTATCTTTAAATTAAATTATTATTACTTTACTATTTAAAGTAAAAGGTTACTACTAGCTAAAGTTTTTTTTTTTTTTTATAAAGAGTAGTATTAATTAAAATTATTAATAAATATACTATAAAGATAAAGTAGTGCTAAAGTAAGTTTTAAAAGGGAAATAAACTAGTTTTATTTAAATAAAAAAGAGTAAATAAAGTAAATTTTTATATTAAAAAGTATAATAAAGCATTAGTTAGTTTTATTCTAAGTTAACTATATATTAGTTTTATATTAATAGTTAATATATATAATAGTTTAGCTACTTTAATATATAAGCTAAAAGTAGCTAAGGCTTAAATTAAATAAAGTATTATTAATAAGGCCTAGTTTTTATATAGTAATTATATTAATACTAAGCTAGGCCTTAAGGGCTAATTTAATAAGGTAGGTTTTTTTCTATATATTTTAATATATAACTTTTATTATAACTAATTAAATAGTTTATTAAGTAAAAGTTAGTGCTTAAATACCTAGTTTTAATATAGTAGTAGGTTATTAGTTTAGGAAAGCTATTATAATACTTTAGGGTTAAAGCACTAAAGGGTTATAAAAGTTTAAAAAATATATTTTCCTTTAAAGTCTACTAACTTAGTATTAGGGTAATGCTAAATAAATAAGTAGTTTATTAGTATTATAATAATAAAATTAAACTTTTATTTAGCTATTTTTTTAAGGTAGTATTAGAGTAGTAAATAATTAAAGGTATATTAAGTATATAGCTTTAGCTTAAAACTATTATTTATTAGCTATAATATAAAGTTTAAACTATATTAAGTATACCTTTATATAGTTAGAGTATTACTTTTAAATTATCCTTAATAAGGTAAAATAGAATTATTTACTACCTTTATATTAGCTAGTAAAGTAATAGCTATAATATAATACTAAGCTATAGTATATAGCTATATAGTTAAATTTAAAGTAGCTAAAGTATTAATAAAGGTATAAGGCTTTATTATAAGGTTTAGCTTTAAATATCTTTACTTTATAAATAATACTAGCTTAGTATAGCTAGTTTACTATATTAACTCTATTAATACTAATAATAAGGAGTGCTTTTATAAAAATACTATAAGGTTTATAGGCTATAACCTTTATAATTCTAGGTTTATTAGCTATAATAAGTGCTTTAAGAATATTTTTCTAGCCTTAGTTTTATATATATTAAGTAGGGAAGCCTTTAATAATAATACTAAAAATATAATAATTTAGGGTTATATTTAGCTTAAATATAGCTTAAACCTAGGTAATATTATTAATATATAGCTTTACTAAGTTTTAAAAGGTTATTTGTTAGGTGTAGATATAGTAGCTAGGCAAAGGCAATATAGTAACTAGTATATTAACTAAAGCTTGCTTTTTTAAGAATCCTTTATATATATAGTAGTCTTTTAAAGGCTACTATAAGTAAGAGCGTAACTAAGCATAAGGGAATTTATTCTAATACGCTTTATATTATAAGGACCTTATAATTACCCCTCCCCTTAGGCTAATATCTTAGTAGCATAAT
Organism: Claviceps digitariae; assembly: GCA_018360205.1. Taxonomy (NCBI): domain Eukaryota; kingdom Fungi; phylum Ascomycota; class Sordariomycetes; order Hypocreales; family Clavicipitaceae; genus Claviceps; species Claviceps digitariae. The sequence continues at coordinate 975 of SRPT01000336.1, read as the reverse complement.
ACTATATTTATACCTTTCACTAGTATCTTATAAGGAATACATAGGCAGCTGCATTATAATATAGCCTTTAGTTCTCTATTTAAATACCTATTTAATATCTTTAGTATATAATTAAAATAAATAGTATATATTACTTATTGCTAGCTAATTAGTAGTCTATTATAGCTATAATATCTACACTATACTATATTTAGTTAAAGTAAATAAATAAGCATACACTCTATATTACCTATAGCTTGCCTATAATATAAATAATTCCTTACTACTTCTTTAGCTTTATTATATTTTATATTCTTTAACCTTCTTTTTTTCTTTATTTTACCTTAGTCTTCCTTAATAATTATTTAATTAATTATTTACACTCTTTTATTTATTTACTATTATATTACTCCCTCTTTATATTTAAGAGAAAATTATTTTAAAGATATATATATATATATATTATACTTATACTAGCTATTAGAACTTTAAGAAAAGCCTACTAACTAAGCCTACCTTTATAGTAATTAATTATTATTTTTTTACTATCTTTATTATTAGTAGTTATTAGTATAACCTTAGAAAGGTTATGAAATAATAAATAAAGCACTAGTGTAAAAAGGGTTATAAATATAATGTATTAGTATTAATAATAATAAAGCTAAAAAGCTAGACTAAGGAAGGTAGCGTTATATGCAGAGTTTTCCACTAGCATTAGGGTTAGTAGGTCCGATTACATAATGCGCCTAATTAGTATCTATAAATTAGGCCTTCCTAAGGTTATGCTATTCTACTAAGGTTATACTATTAAGGATAATTCTAATACTTACAAATTCTCTCTTTTTTAATAAAAAGGAATTATCTAAAGAGTGGCTAAAAAAACGCATAAAAAACAGAGAGTATTGTTATTAATATATATAGATCCCTTAATTAAAAAGAATATCCCTAATTAGCTAGCTTTATACTAAGTTAATTATATAAAAATTCTTTAGCCTT
>SRPT01000335.1:0-31396 GCA_018360205.1 Claviceps digitariae | reverse complement strand
GGTTTTTTTTTTTTTTTTTTTTTTTTTTTTTTTTTTTTTTCCCTAGAACAACGTCCCACGAAGTGCCTTTAAAAAACAGGGGGTAATGGCAACAAATGTGGCGGGTACAGGTTGTCAATCAACCCGACAAACCTCCATCACTCGTCGATCTCCCGCCAACCTGCCATCCAACTCGCGCATCTGCGTCAGGCGAATTGCTTTCGAATGCTCCAGCGCCTTTAGACACTCCCTCAAACAATCCACGTCGTCTGTCAGCCGTGCCACATCTTCGTCCAACTGAGCCGTCCTCGGCCTTGCAAACATTGCTGTTGCCCTTTCCTGCTCCTGCTGCGTGAGATAACGCGTTGTTTCATGAATCTTCTTGTCGATCAGCCCGATAGTCATCATGACCTCTTCCTTGTGTTTGATGTGTTCGGCGACGCGGCGTTCGGCTTTGTGGTACTCGTTTCTGAATTCTTCTGTCATGAAGGGCAGGAAGCTTTGCCGGTATGAAGTCGGTAACGGTCAAAGTCCAAGCCTGGATGGAAGGACTTGGACGCGCTTTGTAAGTCAGAGACCAGGCAGGTTGTTTTCCTTGTACCGGAAAAGAGCCCTGCCTTGGGGAGGAATGAGGAAAAAGTGCAAGCAAAAAGAATGTATAAACGCTCGCTGTTCGTGGATTTATGGAGGACGGGCTTGATCGCAAATGGAGATGGAAAACAAAGAACAAGAGCTTTGCCCAATATCATGCGTTCTCGTGGCAAGCGACCTGCGATTGGGGAAGTTTGAATTTCGTCACACCTCAGCATAGCCTTCGAGTGGACGTCTGATGGCGTATATATAGGAGCATGTTGCACAATTTGCACAGACAGCCCATCAACGGTTCTTGCTTCACTTGAATCATGGACCGTGGACAAAAGATTCTACGCTTGCTGCATGACAAGGACGCTCGGTGTCGACAGAGGTTCCCCTGGATCACCCGTTTTATATGTAGACATGCTTCATGGACGGACAAGGCGGTTTGGTTTTGAAGGGCAGTTGACGTGCACATTGGGCGTTTAGCATCGTATGATTGTATGTATCTCATCATGCGTACAGCAGTCTGGTTCTGCAGGTGCTGCAGGTTCCGCACACAATCATGATTCTGGACACTGTAGCCTCCACCCTCCAGGAGAAATCACCAAATACGCCTGGCTCGGAAGATGTTAAGCTATCCCCGGCGAGAAGCATGTCAGATGCCGAGCTCAGGTGTTGAGTGAGTAGAGCTGCGTGTCTGTTTCATCGCTCACGCATCACGTTGTCGACGGTAGGTATGAACGCTCCGTATCGCGTGACCGAGACGTTTCAGATGGCTGGCTTCCGTGTCTCACATAAAGACGGCGTGCCCCCACTTCTCCATCTCGGTTACACAATCTGCTGGCCAAAAAGATTCGGCGAGAGGGAATCAAAATTTCCTCAGGCGTCTTTTGCCAGTTCATGTTCTGGTAGTATGGATTTACGTGTCAAACATGTGACAGGTATTGGTTGGCCCATCGCAAACACGTCCTCTCTGAGACGGAATCTCAACCACATTTTTTGACCAACACGTCTGGTAAACATGCATCAGTGTGATACGCTGCTTCTGCGTGAGAGATACCTCGGGGTTGACTCCGTTCCAGCGTGTCTGAATTATGGCGGGCCTGCATGAAGAAGATTATGTATCTGGAGTGAGCTGGCACCTCACCAGCATACACCATTTGGCGCAACAAAGGGGAAATAGGAAAAAATAAAAAGGGTTCATCGCGAGAGTGTAATTGTGAGTCTTTGCCCCGAGTTGCACATGATGTATGGCCGTATGAGAAGTTTTGAAAAGGCTGCTTCCTGTGCGTAGTACAGTACGTCCACACTGGTCACTCAGTCACGTGGCAGGTGAGGCGTGACCTGGCATCTGGAGTCACCTGACATCAAGGTGACCTGGCTCTACTCTTTCATGTCGCCTGCAACACCAGCGCATCCGCCGGTTTTGAACTCCATCACCAACATTGAGGCCACGCGTTGCTCAGTGCTACCATCTTGAGGGAGCCTAACATTGCCATCGTCTTTTCAGATCGACGCAGTCACCCATCCACACTGAGCGACTACCCAGCGGAGAGCAAGAACTCCCAGGAAGCTATGGTTCGGCACTAGGCACGTCTCGCGCGTCATTATATGCACGCTGTTCCAAGGATAAAAACACTTGGACTTTTCAGAATGTGGAGGAAGATGGAAAAATCCTTCCAGATTACTCGATTACTCTGGGATGTTTTCACATTCAGATGACTGAAACAAATCAACATGCGACTGTTCTTTTTCGCTTTGTGACAACTCTCGCTGAAACGATCATGATGCGTTACGACAGCTATTGTCTTCTTCATCTTCATTTTCATCTCCTTCATTTAGCTTGCATGATAATTTGTCCTGCCACACGACCGGGTACCCAAAAAAAAGCAGTAGTTGAGGCAAACTGCAGTCCGTTTTTCTGCTATCTGAAAATGAAGCAGGAATGGTGGTGTCCTGAGTCTTTCGGAAGCAGAGCCATTCCCTTTTCGCCCTTTTCGTCCTTTTCGCCCTTTTCTAGCCAAGTGACTTCGGTGACAGTTGCCAAGAGGTACCTCTGATACAATTTTTGCCAAACAACTCACCTCTAGCTACGCAGTGCCGTCGTAACCATTCGAATGACGATGTGCTCCTCTTACGTCCACAGCTTTACTATCCCCGACTTCCTGTCAGGCATTGAATACTGCTCGGCTATGGCGAATTCACTTTCGGGTCCACGGCTTGCAGGCAGTGACTTTGTTTTCTGACGACTGTAGTCCGGGGAGGCTCAAGACCATGCGTGCTGCCATCGAGAGTTGGCTGGCTACATCGATTTGCATGCCGACAGCGTATCGCGGTCATTGAGACGTTTTTTTCCATTCCAATCTTGTTGCGCCATTGTTTCTTGCAACAAGCAGGACGCCTTCTGCGGTGCACGTTTTCCCTTTCATCGGTGGATGAGTCCTCTCAAGGCAGGCAGTCGGCGCGGCCTAGGTCCCGCGACTGCCGCGTCGCCAAGTTGTTTTGAAAAGAAAAAAAAGGAAAGCACGCCGAAGCAAGAACGATTATGTCGACACTGCCATTCCTCTGATTTTGTTGTTTACCGTCTCTTCATGCGACGCGGTGCCGTCTCCAATTCTATTCTGTTCATGCATTTTCCTTCAAGAATGAATTAGAATTGATCCTTGCCGCAACATATGTACCTTTTATAATATATCCAGTATATCTTTAGTACATCACCAGTGTTCATTTCGTTCGCACCACGATCGCTCATCGCGAATTCAGAGAAACAAACGTCCTTTTCCTTGTCCTCCTTAGCTTTACCAACACAATGTTCATATACCATACTTTCGCCCGGCCCTACGTGTCCGCCAACAGCGCTGCGATTCGTCGTCAATTGGCCGGTCCGACCATGAATAAAGAAGACATTAACTTGGCGGCGGCGACAAGAGCGGCTCAAATAGAGGCGGGCGCTGAGATTGACGAGATAATCAAAGCGCTAGACAAGAAGGCTGCAAGGGCTCGGGACAAAAAAGCTGCAAGGGCTCGGGAGCAGAAGCTTGCAAAAGCTCAGGAACAAAAGGCTGCACAAGATCGAAAGCAAAACATTACCAATCCTCGGGGTAATCAGTGTCCTCTGGATAAGCGTCCTTCTTCAGCTCCGCGAACTCGAAGCGAGAGGTTTGTCTCCCTTCCCTCGGGGTTGACGTTGTCACGATCAGATCTTGCCGAAACCAAAAGGCGAGCAAGCTCTCAATTCGGCTGCGGACCGAGATTCGCCAAGGACGATATATGCACAGGAATAAAGGCGAGCACAAGCAATAGGCACGACAAAGGAAAGCAGGCTGCTATAAGCGAGTCCAGACCGAAGCCGTCAGTGCGTACCGATACAACCAGACGAGCCTCAACATCGACATCAAGGAGAAGCAGCAGGTCGAACAAGCCAAACAGAGGCGTTTCTTCATCAGCTCTTTGTCTCTGCTAAAAACACTTGGAGGATGAGGGACTTTGTGGAAGCTCGTTGTGACATTTTTTGGTGTTCTTTTGATGTTTTATTGTATTTTTTGTCTCTTCTTTTTTTAGGGGGGGGAGGGGGCCGTCGAAGGATTGGGGAAGCTCACTTTATTTATTAATACGATCCCTACAGCTCAAGCAAGACAGGATGACACCAGATGATGACGGCCAAGCTACATACCTACTGCCTAGGGCCTAGGCTCTGGAAGTTTTCGAAAATACCGGTATTCCGTTAATAATAATATACGACTTCTCTACAGGGTTCTCTTCCAGCCTGCTTGAGTGCGCAAATGGCGTCAGAGAATCTTGACAAAGACGACACAGATTTTTCAGTAGGCCGGGTTCACCAAGTGTTCGAGTCTCTCGTCTCTGCCGGCTTCAACCATGGCTCAGGCTTGCAAAGCGACGGTCACACTTGTTCTACCTAAAACTTCTGCAACTATACTCTGTGATACACTGGCTCTAGTCCACCCCTAGTAAGAAACTAGGCTCAAACGTCACCATCACCGGGAGATTTGCCGTTGTACATGCCTCTGTATTCCCTCTCTCTGTCTCTCACTTCGTCTCTCACTCCCTTTCCCTGCCTCCCACTTCCTCCCCCTCCGTCTTTCATTGCATCTCTCGCTCACATACATGTCCCATCCTAGCAATCCCAGCAGTTAAACCCGGCAACAAGTGTGCCGGAATGCTTACAACTTCCATAGGTATAGCATGCATCCCTAACTTGACCTTGCGGCCCCCTAGTATTGCAAAAGTAATAGATTCCGTTGTTGGATTTCAGCTCCTCGCCGAGCTCAGCGGCGACACAAGCCGTCTGCTGCTGATTCTGAATGCCGAGTGACGTGCATTCGCAGCACCGGCCCGACGTCGGGCAGAGGCTGGCAAGGGCAGTCGCCGCGAAGGTGCTGAGAGCGAGGAGTTGGAACTGCATGTTTGTTTGTCGTGTAGAGAAAGACGAGAAAATAGGCAGGATATTCTTTTTAAAGAAGACAAGTCTCGTTTTGTTTTGGAAATGTCTTGTAGAAAGAAATTCAAGAGTTTTTTTTGAAAAATCGCGTGCTGCGAAAGGCGTTCGTTTAATAGCAAGGATAGATGATCAAACTGTTCCTTGGATGAGTATCTCCAGGCCCAGAAAAGGGGTGAATCCCTCGACCTATTTATATTTTCTTCTTTTCCGCTTCTTGGACCTTGGAGGAACCGGTCCAGTAAAGAAGCTGCCGCTTGACTCAGGCAGATCTTCGTAATAAACTCGTCAGAAGGCTGTCGTCATGGACTCGTCGGCAAAGAAAGCAGCAGCTGGATCTGAAATGTGGCATTCATGTCTCTGCCAGGTCGGTCGACTGGGCGCCGGAAATACCATCCATATATGCATGGGAGACCCCCATCGGAATGTCTTACATTGGGGATTCGTTCGTGCTTGCAGTCTCCCGCGACTGTGCTGCCGGATATATCTTCGCACACATGAGCAGTACGGGAGTTTGTGCTACGTACGACGTAGGGGGGTGTGCATGTGTAAGCGGGACACTTGGTGTGCCTGGCACTTGATTTGTGAAGTTTGGCCGCTTGACCAATGTCTTATGGTGACGTCTTGGGAGTCAGACTCTAGAGTCAGGAGTCAGGAGTCAAAAGTCAAGGCTTGAAAGTCCAAAGTCGTAGAGGCGTAGCCTCACTCACATTCCGTTTGTGAATGTTGGGCATCGTAATGCTCACCGCTCCGTGCTGCTTTGGATTCAGTCCTAAGGTACCGGACCAACATCAAGCAGCTAGATAGATCCTCGGGTTAATCCATCCTCTAGAGGATCGAGTCAATTCCAATCTGCATACTGTATGTATGTTGTATGTTCCATGCCTCTTGGACATCTTTACGTAATTCCGGACGTTTCTCCCCACAAGTTTCAGCCACTGTGACACGTGTGTAGCATGAACCAATCATACCCGGTGGCTTGTAGCTCGTAGCTTGTGGCTAGTGACACATTCCCGCGGGACGGGGGGGGGGATCGGTCCGTCCCACTTACATCTTGACACTTGACCAACGAGACCGGGCCCGGCGTCTTTTCCACATGCGAATCCGGGAGTCGGCAAATAAACAAATGAGCACAGCAAAGATCCATATTTTATTTATTTATTTTTGTTATTATTCTTCTTTTGCCCTCCCTCATTTCGCTTCCTTCCGTAGTCGATGAATGCCTAAAAAGGTATTTCTTGGACGACACGAGGTCGCCTATCGGGATCACGGGACCCCACAAACGTAGATCATGACCTCCGATCCCTTGAACACTTTAGGAGAAGATTGAGCGCCTTATTGCTGTCAACTGCTAGAGGTTTTGTCCACAATCCGGTTTATACTAATACGTTCCTGGTCCGCTTGGCCAATAAAACTGCTTTTGTACTTGTAACAAAATTCATCAACTTCTATGACAATCCCTTTGGATTAAAAGCATCCTTTGACCCTCATGGTCATTGGTTGACACGACTTTTCGTGACCTATTTAGCGCCTCCCGCCTGTCCAAGGGATCCAAGGACAAGGCGGCGAGAAATTGTAATTTGTTTAGCGCTTTTTAAGCCGGTGACATTGTCTTCTGGACTCTGTTGCTACTTGTATTGGGCATGCGCGCATCCCTGTGCCATGAACATGGAATCACGATTCCCCAGAATCAATTCGTTCCCCTTTATGGTCAACTGCTTGATCGATTTGACAGCTTGGTTGACTTCGACGGGAACTCGTATGACCCGGACGGACCCGTTATCCCGACCCGGCCAGCGGCGCTAGAAACCATAACGTAGTGTCTCCCACGTCTAGTCTGAGAATGCCCCGTCCTGGTTTACAAAATTCTGGATAGCTGCGCCGTCATTCTGTGCACAATCCGGTACGCGCAAACGCATTTCTACCGCGATCCGGGAAGCAGCTTCTTTGACCGGAGCCGCGCGTACGAGCAGAAATACTCGGCGCACCGCAAGAGCGAGGTCCAATTCTTTTATTGAGCAGTTTCGGAATGCGTCCCGCCACGGCGAGCCACGGCGGGCACGCAGTTGTCCGTTACACTGCATAAGGAGCAGGTGGTGGGACACGATGATGATGATGGTGGGAGGAGCCTCTGTGTGACGATTCCGTGTGTGAGGAGGACTTATACGCAGTATGTAGAGGTTTGTCGTCCCTTCGGTTGCTGGTTCACTGCATTCATTTATACATGCTCATACATACGCATGATTCTCTTCTAACTGGGAGATTTCTATTCCTTGTCCATCCACCCGTCCACCTGCCAGACCACCATCGCCAGCGCTCTAAGCGGCTTACTCCCCCACGAACGCCGCGATCTATGCCTCAACGTCCTGATCGCGCACATCGATCCGACCGACCACCCGACCTGGCACTAACAATGGGGTTTCCGCGCTGCGGACCGCCTCTACACCTACAACCTGTCTCGCCCGCAAGATGACCAACGCCTCCAACAGCTGGAGCAAGACGGCAACTTCGCCGAAAAGGGCATCCTCGACTACACGCTCGTCCTCGAGGAATGCCACCGCATGCAGACCCTCTACGTTGGCATCTTCGAAGCCGACATCATGCTCGCAGACGGCTGGCTCATCCACCTGCTGTCCAGCCTGCGCCAACTCGACCGCACCACCTCAGCCTTCCCATCGCGGCCTTGGTGGTCTCCGTCTGCGTCTCCTCCTCCCCCCCCTTTTTTTTTAAAAAAAAAAAGAAGAAGAAAAAAAAAACTTTTTGTTTTATTCTTTGGTTCAGCAAGAATAAAAAGGGGCGATACAAAGTCCTATAGAATAATGCTATAGATATATGGTTTTTTTTTTTAAAAAAAAAAAAAAAAAGAAAATGAGGCCTAGACTCCGCTCGAGCTACCTCCATGACCAAAAACCCAGGCTGTTTGGAGTATGGCCTATGAAGACCTAGATGCAGATGCATTATGTCGCGACCATGAAAGAACAGCACAGGATTACGATAGTGACTGATGGCATGCAAATCGGACATGGGAGAATATTCTCTACGGCTCTTTAGAAACGGCTCATTCAATAGGTGGTACAAAGTACACGCCGCCGTCTGGGCAAGTTCCGCTACAGAAATGCGGTACAGCTTATATCCATGCTGGACGAAAAATAGCACGATGTTGCTCCGACTCACCACTAGGTATATATATTCGAGGGCTGCTATTTAAGCGGAAATGCCCTCGCTCCATTTGTGCTGCAAAACACGCCTGCGCCCACGCCCGTCGCAGAGGTAGACGTCATGTCACAGGACTCGACGGCCGCTGCCGACGCCCACGATGAAAAGACATCGCCAACCTAGTCCTGGTTCTTTTATGAGCACGGATTTGAGTACCTGGCGAGGCGTGGTGAAATCATGTTTCAGAGTAAGCAAGTACTGATTTCAGAAAGCGACGTGTTAGTACTGGGACAGCCGGCGATATGGCATGCGTTTAGATTACGACTGTGCGCTGTTCGGCCATTTGTACAAGCAGATTCTCCTTCATGACGCTCTGATCCTGATACAGCTGCTATAGTCTCTGTAATCTATATATTTGAGCTTGTACATGCATTCTTTCCATTCGACTCATACAACTGCAATCTGGCAAAGAACGCTTTCGTGTTGAGGGCCAAACTCGGCCTGGTGCTTTGGGGGAAAAAACCGCGCTCAGCATAAATCTGTGAATAAAGAAATGATCAGTCCCAATAGTCCCCTTCGCATTTTCCAGATCCCGCACAGCAGCGCAGAGTCTGTGTTGGAGCAGATGGACATCTTCCCAGGTTTGTTAGCCTGTTTTCTGGTGAGCTCATAAGGTATATTTACGTCGACGTGGACCGTGATATCTCTGATGCTTGCGAATGCAGCGCGACTTTCGTTATACCCTCTTGATCTTGCGCGACCGAAAGAATACCAAGGGACTGTGTTTCGACCCCACCGTTCTTTCTCTTTCTCGTCTAGCTTGAGCTTCCTTCTTCTGTAGCTTGCTTCTCTAAGGTGGTACAGGTCTCTAACTTCAGCATTTTGGCCATCAGGTCATCAAGAGTAGCGACGACAGGAATGTCTCGCCCTGACGTATCGCGGTCGTTTGGTTTCGGGGTTGTAAAGCCTAGTTCTGCCCTCTTCTAGTTGTTGCCCAAGGTTGTCTGACCTCGGCGTGATGAAATCGGAATTAGGACAGGAGTAGCTCAATTCAGTCTACAGGGCTTTCATGTTAGGCCTTTCAATACTGAATATGCCGTCATAATTTTGTGCCCTTTTTTGCCGCCAATTTCTTGCCGAGCTATACGACTTGTTGTACTGAGTTGCCCAGCTCGTCGATGTGTGCCAGACAATCGACTCCGCGGATGGAACACGTGGATATTGAAGGGAGCAGGATGCTGACAAGGAGTATTGGGGGTTATATCAAGGTACATGACTTTATGTTTGAACAATATCTCGGCCACCACAACATTCGTCGCTCCATAGTCGTCTTACTTGCGACCACAACAAGTCTTGGATATGTTTTATTCTTTAACTTTCCAAGTCAGAGCGGCAGCAAAGGGGTGCGGTACCCGTAATTAACACGGCATCGCAGGAGATGTGCCATGATGGGGTATTGGAGTCACTGTGGTGCTGGAATAGAGCGGCGTACTCGAACTTGCAGGGGAAATAGAGATCTGGGATTTGTAATCGTGACCATGTCGCGTCTGAAAGTCTGGGATGGAGTTATCCGAGCCCAACAGTGACAGCAAAGTCAGCCAAATGAGAAACCAAAATGGAAGGACAGGACTGGACTGGACGCCAGACCAGTTAGCCAGTTCGTCAGCCCGTCAAACGGACGATACGAGATGGATATGGTTGGATTTCGATCCGAGGTAAGGCTGAGAGTACGTCCTTTCGTTTGTTGCTTCGGCGTCCAGTGACAATGTGCGTGTGCGTCTTGTAACTTGTCGCCCCTTGCGCTTCCGACCTGGAAGCCCGGCACGACGGAACGCAGATTGCGGATCAGGAGAAGTCAAATGGATGGGACGTGGCGTTGATCGCCGTCGCCGTTGTTGTGGCCGTCGAGAGTCTTTCTGCTGGGATGAAGCAGATGATGCGAGGTTTCTGGCTGAGCTTATCCAGTCATCGCGTCGTCGCCGGTGCAGTCAGTGTGGCCTTGATTTTGGCTTCACGGTCAATCAGCTCCGAGATGCAGTCAGCTCTGGTTGCGAGCTGCCTATGCCGTCGCTGCCTAAATAAAACAGGCGCTTGCAGCCTTGCACGGTCTGGTTGAAGCACGCAGCGTGTGCAAGAAGTCAAATCTCGTGGTGGCTCTCATTATCAATTGAGTTGGCGCGACACGCACATAAACGCACAACAAGCGCACACGCCCACCAAGCCACGCAGGCACACGCCCACATCCGCATGCATGCATGCATACACATATGCGCAGGTAACCACTTGATGCATTTTCGAATTCCGCCACAAGCCTTCAGCACTTCAGCACCTGGGATGGACGGGAAAACGGAGAGCTAGACCGAGCCAGGCCTGCAATGGTCCGTGACATGACTTTGTGCACACAAGAAGCGACCGACAAGATGGTTCCATCGGGCGAGATCATGAAACCAGAAACAAGGAGCAGAAAGGAACAGAAAGGAAGCAGGAAAGGAGCGGGAAAGGAACGGGAAAAGGAGCCTGAGGCAGGCATCCATCCATCCTTCTTACCTGCCATCGTTTGCGGGTGCTCGGGTTGTGGGCCTCTCCCGCTCGAGGGCGCTACCGGGAAGGGAAGGAGCCATCAAGGGTCCCCACCGAGAAATTGAAGCTGAACTCAACTCGTTTCCAGGCCGCCACACAAAACCCGACACCAATACACACGCACATGCACACACTCTAGACAATCAGGCATCCACACATCCACGCATCACACATCTCACATCTAGAAAACACACCAGACTCCAGACTTATCCTCCTCCTGACCAAAAGAACGACGGTGTACTGTACGGAGCAGGACCGCCCTAGCTCGTGCATGTGGGTGGTTGCAGAGCGTGTGTGGGCTGCTGCCGTCTGCTGTCTGCACCCTGCCGGGTCTGCTAGGCCATGGGTGAGTGAACACCAATGGTCCTCCTTTGCCATGCGGATGCCATCGGCTTGTCCTCATTGTGCACGAACCTTGCTGATGCAAACCCAGGCGCTTGAACACGCGACCCCGCAAGTCTGCTGTGACGCCAGTCAACCGTCGCAAGTACCCAGTGCCAGACTATCTACATCTGCTACTGTCTGCTATCTTCTCTCGCGCAACCATGGAGCTCAGCATTCGATGTCCTCTTCGACGCCACAAGCTTGTTTCTTCGCAGCATCAGGCAGTCGGCCGCCGAGGTCTGGCTAGACTTCCTCATTTCATTCGCACGAGACCGAGACGAAGTCGAACAAACCCCGCCGCAAAAGACCACAAAGTGGCACGCACGCTCGCCTTGGCGGATCATGGTTTGGGGAAAAAAGGAGAAGAAAAAAATCCTTAAGCTAGCAGACAAGGCTACCTCTGACAGGTTCACAACTGATATTGATGTTCCCACCCGCGCGACATGGTCTCAATAGCGTCAGGCTTGCCAAGGCTGTGCATTAGCGGAAGGCCTCATCCATGTCCAGGGGCCAGCAGTGTACAATGTCTACATGGTCCGCAGAGGCAAAATGACAATGACCCAAAATGTCCTACGACTAGACTGGACTGCCACCTCTTTGAAAGCAGTGTTTGGAACCAGGCATCGCCACGGGTTGCATTCGCTAAGCCTGAAATGCTTGAATGGACTTTGTTAACGTCGTCAAAGCATGTGTCGTGCCTTTGAAGGTGGTCCCATGTCCTGTGGCTGTCCTCTGCCTGTCCACTCGCTGCACAGTCGCTGCACTCTTGCTGCACGGCACTGTACTGTACTGGCCGGCACTACACGACACTGCACTCCACTTCATGTCATCCCATTTGGTGCTTCCACGGTCCTATCCGGTCTATCTGGTCTCGAGCTTGCATTCGAGATACCGTCAAGCCCACTCCTTGGCCCTGCAGCACATTCAAGTGCCAACCAACCCATGGCTGCCGCTGCAGGCGCACCAACGCGGCGCACGCAGAAAACGCCAGAGAGCAGAGAGGGGAAGCAGGCCTACGGGGCCACTCCACATATCACGACCATGCTGTCTTGATTTGCGAACTCAAGCACCCCCCCGTGCGGCGCTGGTGTGTGGCATTATCTGGAACTGAATTCCGGAATCGAGAATTTGGACTCTGCTTTCTGTCCTCAGCCTTGCTCATCCGACTTGTTGCGACCAAGAGTCTAGGGCGGTTTGTTCGTGTATAGCCTTATCTGAGCTTTGCCGCCCGTCGCCGGAACCCTCGCCTTTCGTAGAAGGAACCCCTCTCGGACCAGCTCAAATCGGCTGTGGTAGTTGTCGACGTATCTGCCCTTGAACGTCATTGCTATCGGAATTTTTTTTCTTCGCCCTTTTCGCTGTGTCATTGTTCGAGCCTTTAGGTGGCTTTCGAAGTAGGCACAATACATATTGAGCGATCCCCTATATATGAGCTGGCTGTTTCAGGCTCAAAATGCCGGCTTCATGGAGTGATTGGTCGGACTGGTCTGCTGATCGGTCTCAAAATATGTTGTACCGAGTGAGGCAGGACCACCAAGGTTCGCTGCTAGGTCCTTTCTTGTCTCGCGTTGAGGTTGAGGATTTGAACGCTCACCGACCTCACAGGGAATTTGGATTACGAATACAACGATGACTACGATATCCGCGCCGAAAGACCCCGAGGGGACCCGCAATCGATAGAGGCTCTGACCGCACAGCTCGGCGGCCTTTCTCCTGGCTCCAATTTCGATTCTCAAGGTCAGTGGCAATGCACTGGGGATTGGTTGTGTTACCTTGACCATGATCTCAACCCGATACCATCAACTCGCTCAGGCGTATACTTATGTGTCACCTTCAAGTATATTAAACTGCTCGGAGATGGGGTCTAACAACACAATGTGTAGAATACGAACTCAATAGTGGATCACAAGAAAGGACGATATCCTCAAAATCCAACGACAAGGACAGAGATGGAGATAGATGTAAAGAGTGGGAAAGAGAGAAGGAAAACGAGAAACATAGAGTGAGAGAAAAACAGAAGGGCAGAGATAAGGGAAAGGACAGGGGCAAGGACAAGGACAAGACCAAGGACAAGAATAAAGACAAGTCGAAACACCATCAACATGACAAGAGTTCGCAGCGCAAGGGCCACAGTCATTCTGTATCTACGCAATCAAGAGACGATGCCGAGGGAATGACCGGCAGCACCGTGGTTCAGGGTCACACGCATTGTAAGTTCTATCCGCTTCGACACTGTTTACTCTCCAAAGGCCACTTATCTGTGATCTGACTTGTCATATAGATGCTTATGATGCGCAATACTACACTGAATTAGGATACTTGGAGCCAGAATCAGCATACGCCAGTAAGTGACGATTTAAACCACGAAGTCACCAGCAGCCGGTTCCGGACCCGAACTTATGCAGCATTCAAGAATTTTTTTTTATTTGACAGCATCAGCTTCCGATTAACCATTGACGCATTAGCTACTTCGACTGCTTATGATCCTGACCAAGTCATTCAGACGCAACACGCTGTGGTGGGGTCAAATCAAATGCAATACGGAATATCTCCAAGTGATGCTGGTGGGACTTCAAGCATTACCTACAATAGTCCTGAATATGGTAAGGATCCGTCCATTCAAGAGTGCTTTAGTTTCGGAAAGAGAAGGAGGAAGAAGAAGACACGGAAAACAAGAAGAAGAAGAAAAACAAAAAGAGGGGCTGCAAGTGACTGACTTGTTGTCCCTAGAATTTGAGCCAGAGGAAGACGAATTTCCGTCACCAAAGGGAGGTGTCATCTCGGCGGACGAAGATCAATTCGAAGAGATCGACCCGAGTAAGAAGTCGAGACATGCCCACGCAAACATACCGTGTCGCTGATGTGGGTTGGATCTCAGGATATCGAATCGAACCTTCGTCGAAATTCCAGCCAGGAGAGGTGGGCCCATTTCCTCATGCATTGTTTTGTGACGACACACTTCGCCGCTGATACGCATATTAATAGATTTTCAAAGTGTACTGGTCCGAGCCTCAGGGCTCTGGAGAACATAAGCACGTCAGTGCCTCTGGAAGACAAGAAATACAAAATAGGTTTGGGATAAAGTTTTTTGTCGGTTTTCGGCGATTTATTGTGATTGCCAACGACCAGGGTCATTGCACCTGCGTGTAAGTCGAGGCATTGCCCCTCACCTATTCCTTCTTACCACACACACACACACACACACAAACACACAGCAATCCTCAAACCATCTGTGCGACATTTTCCATAGTGGATCGTACTCATGTTTCGATAGGCCAATCTTGACATATGGTGGCAAAGCATGCAACAAAAATGGTGTCAAGCCTGCCAAGCATGGCATCATCCACGAACACGGGCAAAAGGCTCGTATGCTGGACGGTGAGCCGAAATTGGGCTTTCCTGCAGTGCAGGCTCACATCACCGAGGACGGAGAAAGACTGTGCAAGGAATCGCGCGTCAACTATTCCAAACTAGTCACAGTCGAGCACAATGTCAAGGTTTTCTTTATTGGTTCTGTTGCACCTGAAAGCTGGCCCCAAGTTGCAGATGCTGTCAACGACTGTTGGTACCAGAAGGTACATCAGCGACAAAGGATTTGACATGGCACCGGCCTTGGTTTGATGACCCGTGGTCCAACTTGGCGCTTTTTGGAGCTGGCAGACATGTTTTGAACCAAGTTGGCCCGTCGCTCTCAAAGCTTACCACGACCCCGATGTCTGCACCGAGGCCATCGTACATTATCGAATACGTTTCACATGACATACTCGTCTCGGCGCGGGTTTGTAGTACGGTTATAAAGGTTGTCAAACTGAAGGAAGCAACCAGAGGTGTGCATGATACAAGTCTTGACTCCTGGTAAGGCATGTGCCCGCATGAAAAAAAGCAACAATGCTTCTCCGGCATTCCATCTTTTTTACTATTCTTATTCTTGGTTTTGCCTTGTTTGACTCATGCGCCTCGCGATTATAACGGTTGTTTGTTCCTCATTTTTCCCTTTTCTCGCTCTCCATTCCCTGCCACTGGACGGTACGGTGAGGTTTCAACAAAAGCCATACTTTGTTACCGCGAAAGCTGCGCATCGCGAATGGGTAGCAGGACAGCCTGACAGCGCATCTACCGGAGCGTGGCATCAAATGGCAGCATCTATGCTCGTGTGTTATACTTTTGTTTCTCTCTTTTTTTTTTTTTTTTTTTTTTTTTTTTTGGCTGGCTGGCTGGCTGGCTGGCTGGCTGGAGGGAAAATTGCATTTCTAGGCAGGAAGTAAGCTTTTTGTTTTCTGGTCTTCTTTCCTTTTTAACATTTGCGAGTTCTATTCTTTTCTGTTTGTCAGCATAGCGCGCCTATTGAGAGCATGTCTGTGCCATCTCGCGGTCAGATGGCCATGTTTGAACATTGATGATTTGACGACGCTTGCAGTCCAGTCTTGCGCGTCTATGTTTATGTTCATAATGCAGCGCTTGAATGATTTTACATCTACTTGCGTGACAGAGCATTTAAGGATGGCTGGCACCTTCTAGCTCTATCAAAGGGACAATGGCAGAGTTGAGGAGCCAGCTTGTGAGGTGTCGGTACATGCATGTGTACTTCTTAAGTACTAGGTAAGTACTTTTATCGTCGGGGGACCTCGGAGCTGTACTTGTGTCTCGGTCCCTCCTCCCACCCCCACCTGTGGCCAGCCAGACCTCGGCAACGCCCCCGCAATAGCCGGAATATAACACATAACGTCAGTTATAAAGCTTCACGGTGCTCTGCCCATCCCAAAGACCTCGTCCGCGCAACACCAGTCCTTGGTTATCCTTCTGCAACACGCTGTGCCATTTTACCCCGTCTGTTGAATGCTCACAGACTTTGCGTTGCTACCTGATCAGTAAACCCCCTTTTCTTTTTTCTTCTTTTTTTTCCGTGCCTTGCCAATCAACTCCCCGAAAGCGCTGCTTTTCCACACACAACGGCAGCATCATGGCCGATACGCAATTACACGACTTCCCGTCTCTGTTCTCGCTCAAGGGGAAAATCGCCGTCGTGACTGGCGGGTCCCGTGGTTTAGGCCTCCACGCAGCCTCGGCGTAGGTGTAACATTTTTATTTAACCTTATTTTATTTTATTGTATTTGTTTATGTTTATCCGTCTTTCCGCTTGATCACCATGTCCCAGCTTCATTCGCACATAACCATCTCAGCCTCACCTGCTAAAACAAAAAAAAAAATCAAACCTTTACACGAACCTAGCTTCCTCCAAGCCGGTGCCTCCAAGGTCTTCATCTCGTCCCGCAAAGCCGCTGCCTGCCATCAGGCGTGCCAGGCCCTCAACACGCTTCCCAACCGCGCGCCCGGCGCGGTGGCCATCCCGGTGCCCGCCGACTCGGCCACCATCAAGGGCGTGACGCAGCTGCTGGAGCAGGTGAAGCAGCACACTGACCGCGTGGACATTTTGTTCGCCAACGCGGGCGCCACGTGGGGGGAGGCGCTGGAGACGCATCCCGACGAGGCGTTCGCCAAGGTCATGGACCTCAATGTCAAGGCCGTGTTCAACACAGTCCGCCTGTTTACGCCGCTGTTGGAAAAGGCCGTCGAGGGCTCCTCCTCGACACGCACCAGCACCGGCATCGATCCCAGCAGGGTCATCATCACCGCCAGCGTGGCCGGTCTCGGCATCGGCACCATCGGCCAGCAGGGCACCTATGGGTACTCTGCCAGCAAGGCCGCCGTCATACATCTGGGCCGCAACCTGGCCATGGAGCTTGGTCCGCGCCACATCACTGTCAATTCCATCTGCCCTGGGTTTTTCCCCAGCAAGATGACCAATGGTCTGCTGGATATGGCGGGCGGGGCGGACGAGATTGGAAAGGCGAACCCCATGGGCAGGTTGGGTCGGCCAGAGGACATTGCCGGGGCGGTGGTCTACCTCGCCAGTCGGGCTGGGTCGCATGTCAATGGGGAGGCGATTGTCATTGATGGGGGTGCCATGTGGGCGAGGGGGGAGTTGGCTTTTCCGGGGAGTGCAAAATTATGAGGGCTTGAGGGATTCAAGTGGCGGGATTTGTAAGAAGAAGAAGAAGAAAGAGAAAGCCGAGAGGTTGTACCAGTTGTTCTTTTCAGACCTGTATACTTGGAAAAACGAAAAAGGAAAGGGGAAAAAAAGACAAGTTTGGAGGCGTAAAGGAGAGTATATCGTGTTGGATCACAGGCTGCTCTTGGTATAAATTGTAAATTAGGGAGGGGGAAAAAACCAAATTACATTTCGAAGCGTACCCGGTTTATACGTCCTCTCTTTTGCGCGCAACCCACGCACTCGCCCGGTACGTGGTTCGCAACATACTGTCCTTGTCCTGGATATAAGGCGCCTCAATGCCATCCTCAGACCACTCTATATCAAAGCCCAACTTGTCCACCAACGCCAGGACTTCATCATTCGACAACTCAAAACTTCCTGGGTCGGCAATCCCTGACGAGTTGTTGTGATCGTGCTCACCGTCGCCGTCGTCGTCGTGGCCGCTATTCCCGGGGGCTTGGTTCTCGAAATGCCATAGCAGCGGGCCCACGTTGATGAGGATGCCGCCGGGACGGAGGCAATGGCGAATGACTTCGAGGTAGCGAATCAGGTTGGGGGCCGTGTCGAGGAAGAAGAGGCTCGCCACAGCATCGTAGCTGTCCTTGTGGTCGTCGTCCGAATAGAGGCAGAGGAAGTCGGCGGCGCACATGGACATGCGGCCGACGCTGGACGACGAGGTGGCGGCCGCCTGGGCGAGTTCGGTAGCCGGGTGGATGTCGGGGACTTGATAGCCGCGGAGGTGGTTCTTTCGCGTAAGATGGTTGGAGAAGGTATGGATCCAGGGATAAATGGTGTACGTGTTGGCGGCTTGGCAGTCGTTGAGGATGTGCGACGAGGCCAGCAGCTGGTGGTATGAGATCTCGTTGCCTTCGGCGTGGTAGCCCCTTTTGCAGAGTTCAAACACCAGTCTTCCCAACCCGGCTCCGGGGACCAGAACATTTTGCTGCCGCCGATGCCGCTGCCGTTGCCGCTGCTCGTCCAGCGCCTTCATGATGGGCGCGTAGCAGACTTCTCTCTCCGCGGCACCATCGGCCGTCCAGTCCCTGTAGAACTGGCGAATTGTGCTCCTGGCCTTGTCAATGTCCGTATGCTTGGCCACCCCCGTCCACTGAAGGGGCATCGTGGGCTTGCCCTGAGGCGACACGGTGGCAAGCGAGGCGAAATTCTGCAGGCCATGCGATACAATGGCCCGGGCAAGCTCGGCATTGGCGTCAATGGCGTCATCAGTCTTGTCCAATGTCTCCAGAATGTTGAAGGGCGGAGCCGCGAGCATCTTCCAGTGTTCTTGGGGAAGTGCGTAGAAAGACCGGCGCCGCAAATGAGTGACGTTGAAGTGAGCAACTTTGGCGTACTGCCTAGAATAAATCCGACATGTCAGCACACAGCGACACTGAACATATTTTGAGATAAGGAGGGGGGAGAGTGGGTGGTCCTTCTAAGACAGTTGTTCTGAGTGATATCGATGGAAAACAAGGCAATTGACGAGCGACAACGCCGTATGAGCAGGGGGAATAAAATAACATACGAAAACGAGTCCAATGCACAGAATATAACTCTGATCTCTTCGGGATCGTCCATGTTGTCTTCAAGCCCTCCCCAGCAACTTGGCTCTCCGGTGAGTTTTGTGTCGACTACAGCGGCCATAATTGTGTCTTGAGGATCCTTTTCTGTTGACATTAAAATAATTGGCTAGCTACTTGTCATGGTGTCGAGTCAAAAATACCAGGATGAGAAGGCGAACTGATGGAGTAAGAATCTAGGTGAAAAGCGTTGAGATACCAAAAAAAAAAAATATCACCTGTTCCGGCCTATGTGGTGTTTTTTTTTGTTCAATTTTTTTTTTCCTTCTTTGTATTGGGCTGCTTCACCCTTGCCTTCCACCCTTCTGTATGAGCAAGTTGTTTTTTTTTTCTCGCACTTTGTTGCGTCAAGTCAATAACGGGGTCAAGATGGACAAATTGAAAGCTTCCT
Organism: Claviceps digitariae; assembly: GCA_018360205.1. Classification (NCBI taxonomy): domain Eukaryota; kingdom Fungi; phylum Ascomycota; class Sordariomycetes; order Hypocreales; family Clavicipitaceae; genus Claviceps; species Claviceps digitariae. The sequence continues at coordinate 12,242 of SRPT01000335.1, read as the reverse complement.
GATAAGAGGGGTCCTCGTCTTCCAACAGCCAGAGAGACGGAGGACGCGCGCCTTAGTAGATGACGCGCCTTCGATACCCCAATGCGGCTAGCCCCACGGCCAAGCTTCCTTGGCCAATCATGTGCATCTCTCATCGCAGGACACCATTCAAGGCGAGACCAAGCCAAGCCAGCCAGCTATCGTTGGCCTGCTGCTGGGAATCTGATCTGGTTGATGCAGCAAATCTGGATCCCCATCATTACTTCCGCACGACTAAGCAGGAAAAGACTGCGTGAAAACACGGCAATGACTGCTCCAAATGCTTCAAGTCAGCTTGTGAACCTATCGTTACCACTCCCTCACTCCCTCGATACGCGCATCTACCTGCGCCTCAGCACACAGGCCAAGTCGCTGGTCCTGTGTCTGACCACGGCGACGCAAGATGAAGGGACCAGTCTTAAGCCCATGGGCTCTTTCGTCTATGCGCTACCAAAAGTCAGTCTTTTTTTTTTTCCTTTTCCTTTTTCTTTTTTTCCCTTTCTTTTTTAAAGACCTCCAGTTTTCATGCTTCTCTGATTTCCTTGTATTCGCTTTTCCCATTTCATTTCGATTTCTAGTGCTATTTTGGCCTTGTCCCACACCCCATCATCGGTGATACTGAACGAATGCAGCGTTTTGATGACAAGCAGCCGCTCGCAACCACCTTGTTTCCGTCAGAGTCCAGCATAGAGTTTACCACGCGGCTGGCAAAGCTTCTTGCGAGACGTCTTCAGTTACCCGTCTATGTCACCAATTCTGTGAGCTTCGCAAATGCGGGCATGGGGGGAACAGTGGAAGAAGAAATGGAGGCCTTCAAAAATATCGCCGAAGTGATTCTAAACAAGCTTAAGGAGGCTGGCGTGGGAGCTTTGGGAGTAAATGGATGCCGTTCGTGATGGCTCGAGGGGAGCGACGTTTGTCTGTGTGCAATTTGAGCTCATGTTGCTGATGAGGCTACTACCTACTACCTATGACATGGGCAGGCACAAGGTGTAGGTAGTAGGTAGTTTACGGCTGTATGATAATGAGTAGCGTCGAAAGGCTGTGGACATTGCCTCAATGGCCTCTTTTTCTGTTATGCTCCAAATGGTCCCTAGGGTAAGTCGGATCTACTGGACTGACTGCATGTCAATTTCAGTGGAAAGCTGAAAGCCGGTCACTGGAAGGAACGAACGAGACTGAGGGGAAAAATGATGGGGCAAAATGATGGATGGGCCCATCCCTGACCTAGCCCATCAGACACCACATCAACTCGGGTTATCGTTATCGCACCCCGCCATCCCGGTTTGGCGCTAGCATTGATGCCCCCGCCGGGCGCCGTTCAGCAAGCGCACACGCACGTTCGATCGTTTCGGAGCCAGTCTCCTTCGCAACATTAAAAGGAAAAAAAAATTACAATACAACCAGGCTTTGGTCGGTGCTTGGTTCACAGTCAAAGACGCAGGATTCTCCAGGCCCCGTCCAATCAAATTTCAAACCCCCAATAACTAGTGTCCGCACCTCTCACGAGCCCGACTACAGCCGATTGCCCCGCGAGTCCCGCGACCCTTGTTTTGTAGAGGGGCAGCATCAAAGATCATCAAAGGTCCTACTCTTCGTATATCATCACTGCTGGCTGAGCCGCCCTGTTTACTGGTACCGTCACACAATTGGTCCCCTCTGCTCCAACAGTCATCCTCAACTGACAGCTAACGGGCTTTCAAGTCCCCTATTGCCGCAAGGATATGCGATAGCCGCAACTCGACTCGATCGACGCCCCCGATAAGCCATCAAACATGTCCTGGCAACCCGCCCCAGACTCCGTTCGGCAGCTTGCCGCCTGCCTCAAAGAGTCCCTGAGCGGGCTCGACAAGAATGCTCAAAAGAATGCCGAAGTGGTCAGTACCTCTCTCATCTCATATGGCTGACAAAGACGACGTTCTGATCATCCGATAGATGCTGCAACAAGCCAAGAACTCACCAGATTTCAACAACTACTTGGCCTATCTCTTTTCCAGCACACATCCACCACAAGGCCTGGATTGCGGTGAAAATGACTACCATCTCGTGCGGTCGGCTGCCGGCATCATGCTGAAGAACAACGTCAAGAACGACTGGAAGACCATACCCCAAGAAAGCTTCAAGTTTATCAGAATGTGTGTTCCAATGGGTCTGCAGGACAAGAACATTCAGATTCGCAACTACGCTGGAAACATTGCGACGGAAGTGATTCGAAGAGGTGGTCTGCTTGTGTGGCCAGATCTGCTTCCTCAGTTAATCGACATGTTCGGAAACACTAGTGGCAGTGTCTCGACCGAAGCCCAGGAGGGTGCCATGTCGGCTATGGCAAAAATTTGCGAGGATAGCCCTAGGGTCTTCATGAGGGAACTGAATGGGCAGCGTCCGCTCAACCACGTTCTTCCCCAGCTGATACGTGCTACCAAGAGCCCGCTCCCAAAGGTTCGAGTTGGAGCTTTGACCGCAATCAACGTATTCACTCCCCGCGCGTCGCAAGCAATGCTGAACTCTATCGATGAGCTCTTGCAACATCTCTTCGTCCTCTCCAGTGACAGCAGCCCCGATGTACGGCGCCAGGTATGCCGGGCTTTTGTTCAACTTGTCGAGACACGGCCCGATAAACTGCAACCTCATATCGGCGGCTTGGTGGACTACATCATTACTCAGCAGAAAGGCGACGACGAAGACCTCGCGTGTGAGGCGGCCGAATTTTGGCTGGCCATTGGCGAGCATGACGATCTGTGGCAGAGTCTCCAACCATACCTAAACAAAATCATTCCCGTACTTTTGGAGTGCATGGTATACAGCGGGGAGGATATTGCTCTGCTTGGTGGTGCCTCAGACGACGAAGACGAGGAAGACAAAGAACAAGACATCAAACCTGCGTTTGCAAAGAAGAACTTGAACCGGAATACCACCTCAAATGGCCAATTAACTGAGCAAAACGAGAGTGGTGATGCTCGGGCAAACCACACAGGGATGGATGGCGGTGATCTAGAAGATGGGGAGATCGATGACGACGATGACGGAGATGAGAACCCCGACGAAAAATGGACGCTTCGAAAATGTTCTGCCGCTGCCTTGGACGTCTTCGCAAAGGATTTTCGCAACCCTGTGTTTGAAGCCATCTTCCCTTACCTGTCTCAGAATCTCAAACATGACCAATGGCCGCATCGTGAGGCAGCCGTTTTGGCCTTGGGCGCCGTGGCCGAGGGCTGCATGCAAGTTGTTGTACCTCATCTTCCTGAACTCATGCCCTACTTGATCACGCTACTCGAGGACTCTGAGCCTGTCGTTCGTCAAATTACGTGCTGGACTCTGGGCCGCTATTCCGAGTGGGCCGCGCAGCTGCCCGTGGACCAGAAAGACCAGTACTTTGTGCCTCTGATGGACGGCATTCTTAGAAAGATGCTTGACAGGAATAAAAAGGTTCAGGCTGCTGGTGCCTCTGCCTTTGCCCATCTTGAGTACAAGGCAGGCTCTTACTTGGCACCATACTGTGGCCCCATCATCCAACAATTCGTCCGCTGCTTTGGCAAATACAAAGACAAGAATATGTACGTCCTGTATGATTGTGTCCAAACTCTGGCAGAACGTACCGGGTCGCTCTTGTCCACTCCCGAACTCAAAGATCAACTGATGCCGGCTCTCATTAAGAGATACAACCTCGTATCAGATCAGTCCAGAGAAGTTTTCCCCTTGCTCGAATGTCTGTCTTATGTGACATTGGCTCTGGGACCATCGTTTGCCCCGTATGCGCCACCCGTCTTTGCTCGCTGCATCAACATCATTCACATGAACCTGGAGCAGAGCTTGGCTGCCTCTGGCAATGTTGCTCTCGACAGCCCTGACAAGGACTTTTTGGTGACCAGTCTTGACCTATTGAGTGCTATCATCCAGTCACTGGGAGAGCAGCCATCGACGGAGCTCATCAAGAGTTCTCCGCAGCCATTTTTTGAGCTGCTCACGTTTTGCATGGAGGATCCAGCTGATGAGGTCAGACAATCTTCCTATGCGTTGCTAGGTGACTGCGCAGACTACGCCTATCACCTGCTGCAACCGCATCTCGGCGTTCTAATACCCATTGCTCTTAAGCAACTCGATCTGGACTCCATGCTCGATGACGAAGTCGGTGATGGTTTTGGGGCATACAACAATACATGTTGGTCCATCGGTGAGATTACGATGAGGCACGGTAAAGGCATGGCGCAGTGGGTTCCGGGGCTTGTGAAGCACCTGGTTGAAATCATGTGCAATCCCAGAGTGCCAGCGAGTCTCGCAGAGAATGCAGCTATTGCCCTCGGCCGGTTGGGACTGGATAATTCGGAGCTCGTGGCCCCTGCGCTGCCAACTTTTGCTGAGGACTTTATATCCTTGATGAACAAGGTTGACCCAAATGATGAGAAGGCTTCCGCGTTCAAAGGGTTTTCAACCGTCATTGCACAGAATCCCCAAGCTATGGAGAAGGCGTTACTTGTCTATTTTGTCGCCGTTGCTCAATACGATGACTCTGAAGTGCAAGATCAATTGAAGCGTGAACTTCACGAGGTCTTCCAACATGTAGGTTGTCCTTGAGCTGGCCCCAATCATATTTCCATGTCTCTTTGTACTGACACACACTGACATACAAAAGGTCCTTAATGTCTACAAGCAAATGATGCCACAGTTTAACGAATTCCTCGGACAGATGCGACCTCAAGATCGCCAGAGACTCATGGCAAAGTATTCCCTTTGAAATTCGATGGGATTGTCAAGGAGGTCGTTTGGTGATTGCGACATGTTTGAGGGAAAACACGTAAACAAGAACAAAAAAAAAGGAACGCAGATTACCCTGATTGATCATGGTTGGGGACATTTTGCAAATGACGAGGATCCAGGTTCTGCTTGGGGGAAATGAGAGAAGAAAGAGATATCAGCACCAGTGGTGGGTAAAACAAAGAACGTATTGGGAGGCTCAGGCGGCTTTGTTGTGAAATTTTGCTGTGGGTAATATCCAAGGACTTTGAGGGTTTCAGCTTCAGCTTCAATGAGGCTGTCGATGGATGGTAGGATTCAAACGCACACACATATAATTCGCAGGTTCACCTTGCATGGGACTACACATCATCAAATATCCATTTGATGCTTCACTTATTAGATAGCAATTACTTAGATAGAGGCGACCTTGCCAGGCGGGCCAGCACCAGGCGAAATGCAAAAAAAAAAAAAAAAAAGAAAAGAAAAAAGAAAAGAAAACAACACTTAGGGTCCAACGGAGACCTCGGCCTCGTCCTCGGAAAAAGCACATGCACAGATGAAGCGACTTTTCAGATTGGACCAGACTCATTTCGGTCACAGGAAATTGAGGCAAGGGCCGTACTTAAGTACCTAGGTACCTTCTAAGTTACTTTACTTAGGTACCTACTTAGGTACCTACTTAAGTACCTAGTAGGTACGAGAGACCAGAGACGATGCCTCGCGCAGTAAGTAGAGGCAGGAGACAACTGCTATACCTTCTTACGTACAAGGTATCTAGGTACCCAGGCTTCAACATTCCTTGATACCCTGAAGGAAGGCGCGCAGGGTTGACCAAAAAAAAGGCATCACCACCGTAGCTCCTGCCCGGTCGTGGTTCAGGACCCTGACCAAAAACCAAAAACCAAAAACCAAAACCCCCTCCTCCCCTCTTCCCCTTGAAGGCCCTTCATCACGGGGTCCACAACAATAGTCCTCTTTGTTTTCTTTGCTTTCCCCGTTTTGTGCTGTTCGCGAAAACCCCTACATCATTTGAGCACGGAGTTGGGTTTGAATCTCCATTCCATCGAATTACCCGACGATCTGTAATGAGCCACCCAACCACCCACCACAGCCACCGGCGGCAGAGTTTGACGCCTAAATGCGCACACCCCGCAAGCGCAAGCAAGACCTTGCCGAAAACAAAAAAAAAGGGGGGGGGGGGAGAAACAAAGACACCAAAAATAAACACAAAAAATGGGGATTTTTCCCCCCAAGAAAACTACGATTTCGCCCCCCCCGCGCCGACGACGACTGAAATGGTAAACGGCTAAAGTCGAGCTGGCTCAATGGGAAAATTCTTATGATTGAGCCGTCGAGCGGAGGAACATTTCGCGGCATCTAAAACAAATGCCTGAACCTGAGATTGAAATATCCATGAAGTTTGTTCAGTCGCTACGGCGGAAGGATCGTGCTCGATCTGTGTGTGCTTCTACGAAAGGACAAGGCTTGTGAACGGGAAGGGTTGGTTCCTAAAAAAGAATTGGAGTGTGTGTGTGTGAGAGAGAGAGAGAAGAGAAGAGACATGGATCGCTACTAACAAAAGAAGAAAAGCAGAATTGAGATGTGGCACTTTTGCGATGTAATCGCTTCGTCGTAGCAGAATACCAGCCCATTGTCTGGCCGCTGCTGGGCTCACAAGCAGCGATAATGTCCGGTGTCTTGTCATATTGCCAGCGGCGTTCTTCTTCTTCTTCTCTTTCTTCTTTCAATACAGGCCCGTCTCTACTCAGGTACATGACGTGCGAGCTTGCCTGTACTCTCAATGGAGGAAGCATGGGAATCAGTCATCAGGGCGGAGATTCAGAGTCGACGGAACCATCAGTGATGGGACAAGACACAAGACGTGCAACTCAATGCAGCACAGCACAGCACAGCACAGCACAGCACAGCACCAAGACCAGACACGTCCCCGTCACAAGATGCATCTACCAAGCCACCTGTGCCCAGTTCTATAATTAGGTCCACTCTGCTGTGCGAGGCTGACCTGGCTTGGCGGTGATTTTTGTGGGCTCCAGTCGGCATCACGGCTCAACAGGCAACACGCGAAGGCCAAAGGGCCAAAGGGCAAAAAGGGATGTCATGGTCTTGCTCATCCACGCGACCATTTCCATCTCGATCTAGAGCCAAAAGAGGCTAGACCACCAGATTTTCTCTTCTCTTCGCTCACAAAGACGTTGTTCATTTGCTTCTTCGGCTGGGGCCAACTGGGCCGTACCATACTGGCGGATCTATTCGACTCGCCCCAGGGGAACGTCACTACATCCATCTCGTACGAGAAAGAGTGTCACTGCCCCATTATCCGCGGATCCTGAAAGTAGTATAGCCAGTTCGCCTCCTTCCCCTCCCTCCCCGGACCTCACGCTGCATTGCGGAGAGAAGCAGCAGCTTGGCTTGACAGGTGGTTCTTAGTCCTGGACTCCTGGTCAATGGACTAACGTCGTCTCCACCTCCCCGAACGTTATGTTCAGGTCGTGGGAACGAAGCTTGCAGCCAGCGGCTAGCCCACCTCTTGCGATTGAATCTACTATTTTGAGTCGGATGGAATCATAGGCTAGGTGCATCATGACACGATGACATGATATCCAGGAGAAGAGTGCCGAGCAGACCGCCTTTCGGACCGCTTGTGCCCCGTCGTTGCTCATTACCTCATCTCAGCACATTGAGAAGCCGCACTGATGATGTTCCGTTCATGTCTTGAAGGGCCATGTTCTGCTCACAACAGCTGCCCAACAACGGATCGTCGGCGCCAAAGAGGATCCGATCACAAAGATCTGCCCTGGTAACCGACGGAGCACGGCGATGAAATCGCCGTCGGGCCGAAAATGCGCGAGCTGCCGACCAGCTTCGACTTCTTGCATCATGTTACAGGTACGCAGGAACGCAGGCACGCGGATGCGCAGCCACACCAGTCGCCATGGAACGTTGTATTTCGCCTCTTGCATTGCGTCCAAAACCAACAGAGCTGAAGGGAGCCTATTGTCCCACGCCTTCATGTCGCTCTGCAGGCATGAATCAGACTCCATCATCGTTGCCCATACCGCACTCAAGCCGAAATATCTTGACAAGAAGGGACGGCGCAGAACGTTGAAACCCCCAGACGAAAGCTCATGTTCCGAGCCTCAGCTTCCTTGTCCCGAGCCCGCCGCTCTTATTCCCGTGATCCTTCTCATGCCATTGCCGGGGAGCCGCGTGGTGTTGCAGCAAAAAACGCAGCGAAGGAGTTCCGGCTTGTCACTCTGAACATGCTCACCGCTCGCGAAAGCGAGACCAGTCGTTCCTGCACATGATGTTGACGTGATTTGCTGCAAGGGATTTGCTGCCTAATGCATTCGAAGCACAAGCCAGCCATTCCAGAAGCGGCAGAACCAGCGGGTTTCATCATTAGACCAGCCTGTCTCTGGATGATGCATGTGGCTTGCCGAAATCAAAATCGTATTGAGGCATATGTATGATGATAAATTGGCTATTGCAAAATAAGGAAGTCACACAAAGAGAAGTCGCACAAAAGAGTTTTGGTTTTGCCTATCCAACCTGTCCAAGTTCGCATCTAGGGCTACATAGCATTTGTTGTACCGCACGTAGCCCTTTCCATGCTTGCATGCTTTCTATCAGATGCGCAATAGGATTTGGTCATCATGGAAGCTGGCGGTTGGCAGTTTTAATTACTGTGGAGGGCCAAAGACACTAGTCGCTGCCACAGGCGATGGAGACGAGAGGCCAGATTTTGGTCTGTGGAGATGATCACAGGCTGCCGAGTTGGGGATGGCACGCGACATGAGATCCATTCAGCAACAGGAGGGACATGACGAAGTTCACCAAGCTCACATGAAAATTTTCTAGCCTCGACATGGGCGCTTTCACGAACCATTCTAAAGTGGCGTGGTTCAATTTCATGGTGTTTTTTTTTTTCCTTTCACCCCCCGGTCTACGACCGTTGATACTTGATTAGGAACGGTTTTGCACATTTATCCCGACAGTGGACCCCCGGAGATGTTCTTTCGACAAAACCCCATCCAAAAAGACCCATCCGCCGATTAGCGTCCATATTACCGAGGCGGCAACAATGTTGTCATAGCAGCCGACAACGTGTGAACCGAACCGACGGTCGAATGAAGAAGTAAAATTTCGAGTGTAGAGCGGAGAAGCAAACTGGCTATGGATCCGTCCATGTCAGCCAGGGCTCCGAAGGCACTAAACCGGCTCGGTCCAGAATTTGAATCGACGATGGAATACAGCCTTGAACAGTTGGGGAAAAAAAAGAAGAGGAAAGGAGAGAAAGGGAGAGAAAAGGAACGGAAGGAAGTAAAACTAAGGGGGAAAAAATGGGGATCCAACAGGCGACACGCCACGCCTGAATAAGTTTTGCCGGCTCTCAGTTGCCGTGAGCGGCTCACCTTTCCACTCGCTCAACAAGGCTTGGGGATTGGCAAGGCTGCCCCCCAGCCTCCAAGCCCCCGGCCCCAGGTTCGGTGACCCGCTGGTCAAGACTCAAGAGAATTTCTCCAGCATCAAAATTACGCCAATCAATCCGGCAAGCAACGTCGAGGCAAGGAGCAAAGACGGTGACGATGAGTTGAGGGCACAGACCACAAAGATGCAATTCCCCAATCTGCAGCAACCCGCATGGGACCTCGCATTTACTGGGGGAGTATCAAGTCCGAATATCATCGCTGTCGGTACTTTACATGGAGTCACGTTATGACTACCTATCTGTATTTGGACAGAGGCGAGAATTTGGATTCTGCGCACACTGTAAGCAGACCCTTGGCTTTGGCCCCTCGTTTGGGCGTTGCGACGGCTACGGAATGTTTACTGTTCTCGAAGCCCACTCCCAAAAAAGTCAACTTAGCGGTTAGTTGTCGTGAGATCTACACATGGACTGGCTATGGAACGACGAATGGCGCGGACTTGAGGCCCTCGGTTTGGGGTTGCTCCTCACCGGCTCGTCGTTGACTTTCGTCCTTCTTTTTTTCTTTGGCCCCTCCTTTTTTTCATTGCTTCATTGGCTTTTTTGGAGCCATGTTACCAGCCGGGAGCCATGCCATCAATCCGGGAGCCTGTTTCCACTCTTTGCCATGTCTGAGAAGTCTAAAGTAGAATCCCACCTTACAATTACTCGCTGCGGAGCTTGGAATGCTGACGAAGCAGTGGGTAGGAAGCATGGAACGCATGGAAGGTGTGGAAGACATGGAAGACATGGAAGCAAGCCGAGCACTTGGAACAAAAGAAGAAGAAAGGAGAGACCCCTTATTAAACCTTGATTGCATCGCCCCGGGCTCTGTGGTGTCGAGGGACGAGGGCCACACCAGACCACCGGCTCTTGTGTGTTGTTGTTATTTTTATCCCTCGACTTCTGACTGGCTGGAACGAGCCTCCCAATGTCTGCACTCTGCACTCTGCACTCTGCATTCTGCATTCTGCATTCTGCACGCTGCACGCTGCCGTTGAAGGATGTTGCGTCATGGCTCCCAACTCGTCTGACAGTCCTGACTCTTCAAGGGCAAAGGGAGGGAGGGCCGAGACATGGCTGGCACTTGGGCTGGCACCTGAGCCGCCAATGAGAGGCAGTGTTTTTGATGTGGCATTATCATCAATGTCTGCTAGCGCGGTGCCGGCTCGTGGCGGTTTGGGCCAAATGAAGCTAAAGGCAGCGGGTGCTTGGCTGGAAGCAGTTGTGTGCTGTTACAACCTGCAGCGACCTTAAGTGCCTACATACTTAGTTTCTGTATGTTGAAGGCTTAGCCTTGGACTTTTGTCGCCAAAGCCAAGGGCGAATCAGTCACCCGACGTATGTATGTATATAAACTACATATGTACATATGTATGTACACATGTACTACTACTACTACTACTACTACTACTACTACTACTACTACTACTACTACTTTAAGATGGCAGGCCTCAAAGACAGCGGATCCAAGCCATGACGACTGCGCTGGCGCCATGTATCGTTGCTGAGGCCAAGAAGTACTTACTACTACTGCTACTACTTCCTACTACTACTGTACTTTATGTATGGAACTCTGCATTGGATCCCGGGCACTTGAAAATCGAGTGAAGCTTTTGCTTTTTTTCTTTCCTTTTTCTTTCTTTTTTTTTTCTTTTTTTAAGCTTTTTAGTATTCCTTTAGTTATTTCCTTTTCTCGTTTTTTTTTTCCTTATTTTTTTTTTAACATGGTTTTCTCTTTCCAACTCCCTGAACCTGGACGCAAGGTGAGGCAGAATTCAGGACGGGGTGCCGAGGCAAATGGAAGGGTGGGGGTGGGTATCCGAATTGCTTGCTAGCTCGAGCGCCCTTTTCGAAACACACCCCTCCCTCCCACACGCTCTCTGATTCCCCCAGGCCGCTCATTGCCACTCAATCCATGGCATTCATTGTTTGGCCATCCATCATCCATGCATCATCTACCCGTGGCCAGTCAATCCTCTCGAGACTCGGCCGTCCATCAAGTACAGAAGATAGTGGCCCAGTCGCGGGCGAGTGCAAAGAAAGAAAAGACGCGAGGCGTGGACACTGGCGCAATGCAGGAGAGCACAAGCCCGAGGCGTCAACGCCAGCAGGAGCAGTCGCAGAGCATGAGCAGCGCATGAGCATGAGCATGAGCATGAGGGTGAGCGTGAGCATGTGCATGTGCATGCGCGTGGGGCACGGGCTGAAGCATGGGGGGGTGTGAAAGGGTATCGAGGGGTCTCGGCAAAGAATCTCAAGGATTCATGAATGGTCATGGCATCATGGGTCAGATCAGCCAGCTGGCATGGCATGGCATGGCATTGCATGGCGGCAGCAGCCTCAGCTTTTTCCAACCTGGACACTCTGGGCTCCTAGAGCGTCGCTGTCTCGTGGGCACTGGGATCCCGGACCCGGTGCCAGCCAGCCGACGGTCATGGACTCAAGGCCCTGCATGCCACCTGGCCCTGTGGCCCTGTGGCTCTGTGGCCCTGTGGCCCTGTGGCCCCGCCCGCTGCGCCGCGCTGTCGCTCCAGTGTGGACGGTCCGCCAGAGCCAGGAGCGAAGCCCGCAGTTGCCCGCAGTTGCCCGTTGCCAGCTGCCCAGCGGCTGAGCCTTTGCCAATTGATTCTTTCCGTCTCGTGGGCGCATGGGCTCATGGCCCCAGGGCGGTCGGGGGCAGTCGGGGCGGTCGGGCCAGACAGGGCAACCCTATGTGCACTCAAGTGATTGATGGATGACTGGTGTCTGGTCTCCTCTGGCCTGGGGTGGCCTGGGGTGGCCTGGTCTGGTCTGGTCTGGTCTGGTCTGGTCTGCTTTGGTACCATGCATGCCATGCAGTCTGGTCTGCTGTCTTGTTGTGGAGAGATGACTTCTTCTGGTTTTTGCCCATGCGGCCGTGTCTCCATCCGACATGCACCCGACGTGCACCCCTCCCCTCTCTGTCGCTCTTTCCTCTGGCAGTGCAAAAAAAAAAGGGAAAAAAAAAAAAAAAAAAAAAAAA
>SRPT01000334.1:0-31457 GCA_018360205.1 Claviceps digitariae | reverse complement strand
CAAAAAAAAAAAAAAACTCCCAAAAAATCAAAAAGAAAAAGAAAAATTAAAGCCTCAACCTGATTAAAGCCCCAACCTGCCGAAACATAAACGACTTACACTAGCACTGTTTTAGCGTCCATTTCCATTATTTCTTCTTCTTCTCTTCATGTTCACGCGAGAAACCCATGGATGTAAATTGAGAATGAGACTGATTATTAACGATATTAGGTCTTATAGGAACAACAAAATGCTGGATAATACCATGCCACGCAGTATGCCCCTATAGCTCCTTTCCCCCCTTGCCTGTGCCCGATGCCCCTTTTCCCACAACCCTGTCCATGATCAACCGTGATTTGCTTTTCCGTGTTCCGTCATGCGTTTTACGCCTCGTTCATGTTATTCTCTCGTGATAGCATCGTACTTGGGTTTTTCATTATATTTTTGTTGTTGTGTCGTTGGCTAAGCCAAGAATAGGCACATGCTGTTTGCTGTTTGTTTTTCCCTCGTGATAGTTCTCGTCATTACATTGCGAAGCTTAATATGTGCGTAGTGAATTATGCGTCCTCTGCCGTGGATTGATGGGAGTGTGGTCAAGGCGTTAGGACGTTTAGAATACGTACTGGGGTTGAGAGTTGTCAGCCAATGAATTTTCATGGGGGAAAATGGAAGGAAAAGTAACGACAAGACGAGGAAGAAAACAATTGGTCAAAAGTTGATGAACGTACTGGAATGAAGAGGTAGGGGACTTGTCGTTCGTATTCAAGCCAGTGTTCGCCGTACTTGTTGCGGCAGCGGTGGATGTCTCTTGCGGCGCGGTGGGCAATCATGCAGCAGAAGAAGACAGGGTAGAACCAGGGAAATGGACTCCTGTTTTACAGAAGAGTTAGATGTTGATTTCTTTCATTTGTTTTTAATAGAGCTTGCCGAGAAAATTGTGGTGGAATCTTCGGAAGAGTACGTACTTGAATCCGGTAATTAAACCCCAGGAGATGGAGAACCAAACGTCTGCCGTGTAGTGAATCTTGCGCGCTAAGCCGTACCAGCCATCGACGAGAATGGCGCCCTGGGGAGTCTCGATGGTCTTCGGGTTGTGTATCGTTTGCCAGGGAACCTGGGGGAAGGTGTTGCGATTCACCATCTTTCCGCGTTCCATGGCGCGGAAGCGATTTTTCTGGCTGTTGCAGCTATCCCAAACCCAATACCAGAAGAGGTAGGCAGCGAACATGACTACGAGGACCGCCTTGTTCCAGCGGTACTCGGACGGGTCGTGGTTGGCTAGGTAGATGGTGCAGTGGCAGTAGGACAAAGGAACACCGGCCAGGTTCCAGAAGATGAGCATAAATCCCCACTTCTCATAGTAAATATCCCAGGTCGTGATGATGAGCTCCTCACCCTTGGCACAGGCATTGGCGTATAGGTAGTGGGCCATGATAAGGAACCAGACTTCGCCAGAAACGTAACCGTATCTCTCCCACTGGCGAGCAGCGGCGCCCAGACTCAGAATGAGGAGAATATACCAGGGCATACGGACTTCGCAGAACATCTTGAAATCCAAAATGCCAAACATGCGGGGGTTCAACTCAGCGCCCATGAAAAAGTCATAAATCGGATAGCCCGTCATGCGATGCTCCTTGCCACGGTACAGAGCAGAGAAATAGGCTACGAAGCTGACAAGAAACCCGCTCAGAATGGCAACGGAGAGGAGAGGTCCGAACTCGTCAATAGCGGTAGACAAAGGCCAGATGCCGGTGAAGTGCAGCACGGCCAGAATCGCAAGAGTCGAGTAAAGCGTGACATAGGCATTGCAGAAATACTTGAGCTGCTTGCCGCCCTCATGAGGGAGAGGCTTGCCCCAGCCCCAAACTCCGGGAAGCAAACAGTAGCAAGCGCCCTGGAAGATGAGGTACGACCAGTACCAGAACCAGGCCTTGGCGTGAGGAAAGGCGCCGACATAGACGTAGTTGACCAACTGAGATGCAAAAGAACCCCACGTCTGATTGGGAGTACGGGATGGGAACTTGCCATCATAGTAGGTGGCGCCGATCCACATATACCACATGAGTACGGGGAAGAGAAGCATCATGGAGAGACTGCCATATGAGCCGCCAAACTCGAACTCGCCCGAATAGTCGATCTTGGGATCCTGGCCCTCGATCCAGCCATCAACAACACCAACAGTAGCCGACTTGGCTGCCGTTTTCTTGGATGGTGAATTTTGGCTCGATTTACTGTCGGATGAATCATTGGAAGCATTGTCGACCTGAACAGCAGTCTTGCCATTGGATTTTGCGGTGATAGCGCCTTCCACCTTTTCGACATCTTGTGTGAGTTTGCCGTTGCGGCGGCGCACAGAGTGTGTTTGATTTGAGGTCTCGGCAGCCGAACTGGAGTCGTTTTCCGCATCGGACTGCGGTTCGAGAGGGAATGAAGACTGACGACGCGAGGACCGGCGCAAAGCAGACGGAGTCTCAATCATGCCCTCGAAGAGTTCTCTCTTCCTGGACTCGGGAGTCAGTCATATTAACATTCAGTGAGGCAGATGCCTCTGCGCGGTAATGGCATTGGCCAAGTCCAGGTGCGTCAAGTTGGAGCACTCAAACCCGGACTGCCACAGAGAACTCGTGGGCCAAATTCTATAGCCAAGAAACGAAGTCGACAACGTACCTGGGGGTCTGACGCAGTGAATATCGCGACATGGCGAGTATAATACGGCGGAAATCCCGCCTAGCGCTGACTACAATATTAAAGACAGACAGGGGAAAAATTGAGAAGAAGAAACTCGAAAAAGAGATGATAGGAAGCGAATTAGTTCATATAGTAAGTCGGAACTAGGGGTTAACGAGAGAAAATTTTTGAATTTGTATTGCATTAAAAAAAAACAGAAGCAAAAATAGGTAAAACGAATGGATAAATTGACCACCACAAAGCCGTGGCACCAGGAGGAGATGATGACGTCGAAAAAAAGGGCAGGGCAAGATCGACGACAGACTCAGCCAAAACACGAGTCGGTCGCAGGCTGTATCGCGATGTGGGTGTTGACTGGAGGGTGTAGCGCGGACAGAGGGATGAGAGGACCTGGTTGGACGGGCCGACGGCCTTGCTCCATCAGGGGGCGTACTAATACTCCGTAGTGGCGGGCGGGATGAAATTGATTATTGATTGCATTTCCATCTGTTATTAGGCGAAGCCTTGTATGCACTGTCGATTTGCGACTTGGGACCAGGCACACATCATGCACAGTGCACGCCTTACGCACAGTGCCCACATGCATGCGGGTGACAGGGGCGACCTGACTCTGACTCTGACCAGGTACAGGACCAGGTACGGGTACCAGGTCACGGAAGTCAGCCTGATGACGGAGACGCGTCGGGGGAGCATCCAAGCCGACCCCGACCTGGCTGTCTGTCATTAAGGTGTCTGAGTACTTTATTAAGAGATGGCACATGCTAGGCATCCTAGGCATCCTAGGCCCCTCGGCGCTGATCGAAATGAGCTCATGATGACTTGATGACTCAAGGGCTGACGAGAGCTGGATAAGCCTACGCGCAAAATGTCTGTGAGAGCATGTTGCCTCCCTCGCGTTGCCCTTGCGCTACCCTCACGTTTTCCTCACATTTTCCTCGTGTTCCCCTGGCAACAACATGTCGTCTTCCTTTTTTGGGTCTCTGGACAAAGGTGATGGAATAAAAGGCAGGCGAGTAGTGTGCTCTTGATGCTCTTGATTTTCTTGATGCTGCTGATGAACGGCGGTGGTTCAGATGCTCGAGAATTTCTGCATTCGTTGGCTGTGAATGAGCAGGTTGGAGAGAGACGGGGCCGCCTTACCGTGCAAAAGACACCAGCTATTGGCCGCACAAACGAATGATCTCTGCCAAGCCTTGCACTCAAAAGCCGACGTATGACCCATCTCGTCTCGTGGCCTTTATTAATGGTCAATGAAAAGAAAAGAAAAAAAAAGAAAATTGGACGCAGAGGCCGGCTAGGTCATTGATTTCCATGTCTCTCCGCAGTCTGGCGGAGCAGCCAGCCAGCCAGCCAGCCAGCCAGCCCAATCCAGCCAGGCGGGTCAGACTGTGCAGGACGGGGGTGGACTGGAGTACTGGAGTGGACTGAAGTGGATTGGACCGAGGAACGGCTGCAGCCAACTGCCAATACCAGCAGCATGGTTTGGTTGGTTTCAATGTTCCGTCAAATGTCAATGTCGGCATTCCAGACTCCAGACTACAGACTCCAGCAACGTCGACGGGGCACTGGTTCTCGCTTTCATCCAGCTCTTGCTGCAATTGCTTGCCACCACTTGCACGCCTAGGTATCGGCAGTGCAACAGAGCTCCCGCGACTTCGACTACATCGATACTGTATCCATTCTAGTTCGCTGTTGCCTTTGGCCTGCCCCAGATCCTCCGTGCCGCGAGCTAGGCCACCAGACCAGACCAGACCAGACCAGACGCTTCGGAATTGACCACTCACTGTTGGGCTGTAGCCTGTTCCAGAGTTCAAAGACGACCAGCAGACGGTCCATGTACATCCAGTCTCTACATATTGTTCCCAAGTGCCACGCCGCCGAATCAGACCTGCTGTAGTGCCATTCGAGCACCATCAATCTCAACCTCGTCCGCCAACCTCGTCACTTTCCTTCTCCGCTCCTCTTTCCACCTCAGCATGTCCTGCACAGAAATCGTTTGAACCGGCGCTCGTCTATTCACGTCTCCGGCGTATTCGCTTCTATTCCGAGGTTTGCTGCGTCACCACCATTTCCTCGACGGTCGTTTGCCTCCTAGACGGTCGTTCCACGAATGGACACCATTGGGCATGGAGAGGACTCCGTGTCTACCATGAGTCAAACTCCTCGAAACGAAACGCCAACTCACACTGCTCATACATCGCGAAATCCACTGCCCACCACGCCGCAAGTCCTTCCGCTGTCTCCGACTTCCGACCCTGCCGAAACTCAAGCCAAAATAGATTCGGGTGAAATAGCAATCGATTATTGGAATGGAGGAAAGAAACATGCCAATCTTCCTCAAATGACACACAGTAATGGTATAATTCGGGAGGGAAACGATCAGGAGCACAAGATCTCCGACGATCTGCCATCCGCTATCGGACATGATACCATCTCACCTGCAGAGCCAGACAATCCAACGCCGGCCGATGGAAGAAGCGTTCAATTTGCAAAGAAAGATCATCAGACTCTAGCTACTCCCACATCAGGTGGCCATAGTCGGCACGGGTCTTGGGACGGGCCGGACACCCCCGGAAAGCACAGGGGCTCGTCTTTTATCTCCAAGATCAAAGCCTTGGCTTCCGCCCCAACTACGCCGATTACCAAATCATCATCAGCCCCCTTTGCCGAGACTGGTTTTCAGTCTGCCGCAAACTCGCCTACTACCGCTCGTTTCGGTAGCAGACTGCCTAATAACCTTGTTGAGGAGCAAACCGGTGCCAACGCTGGTGACGATGCTGATGCCGATGCCAACGCTCATGTCGGTGCCGACGCCGATGCTGATGCTGATGCCGACTTCGAAGAGACTGCAGATGAGGCCGCTATACCAGGAAACGATGCGTCGAAGAAAAAGAAGCGTAGGACAAAGCGATTTAAGAAAGGTCATGCTTCGACGCCTTCTACCGCAAGCCGTTTCGCTGGCGAATCAGATGCTTGGGGCGCCTATAATCGTCTTCTGAGAAGGAGAGCCAGTATGCCTGACACTTCTACACATGGCAACGCGGATCAAGCACTGTCAGAAGGGGATACGCATGAAGCACTGAAACGTCGGTCCTTTCGTCGCGGGCACTCCTATATTGGAGCACCGTCGCAGTCTCAGGGCGAGCATCTCAACGAGATGGAAAGCTCTGCTGCAGTCGGTCGTCGCAATGGTCATACGAGGCGCACTACCGTGTTTGGCGGCGGCGGCGTCTCTGATGGCGATGCCATGACATCCCGTCGACCGTTCTTCAACTCGGAGCGAGCCTCTAATTTTGGTGTACAAAAATGGAAACAGGTCAAGAGCACCCTGAAACTCTTGCGGCAGAAGAAGGAAGACCGTTTCGATTACTTCAAATCCGCAGAGCTGATGGCCGAGTTGCGAGCTGGTGCTCCTGCTGTATTGATGCTTGCTAGCATGATTCAAAGAGATGAGCACGGGAATAAGAGGATCCCTGTTCTACTCGAACAGTTGAAGCTCAAAGTCAAGGACAGCGCCCCAGTGCCAGACGATGACAAGGATCGACATTGGATTTTTACGATTGAACTCGAGTATGGCAGTGGGCCGAGTCGGATGAGTTGGATGGTAATTCGTACGATAAAGGATATATACAATTTGCACTTTCGCTATAAATTTGCCCTGAACAACGACAAGTACATGCTTGGACGTGAACTGGGAGCGCGACCAAAGCAGCCCAAATTTCCATACTCTGCTTTCCCCTATTTACGGCGCGCCCGGGGCAAAGGGGACGAGAGTGATGAGGAGGATCAGAGTGTGCGAGGCTATGAGACTGCTGGAGAAGGCACATGCGGAGAAGACCAGGTAGATGGTGCGGCAAGCGGAGCTGAGGGTCAACAACAGCCCACCAGAAGGAAGTCTCGTGCGAACTTGTGGGGGATGAGGCGAAGGTCGACTGGCTTTACAGATCCCGGCGAGATGTCCAACCCCGAAGGTCCCAACACACCGGCTCTTGACATGGCTACACGAAGGCAACGTTATGTGGAGAAGCAAAGACGCATTGTCGAGAAGTATCTGTCAGAAATGATCAGGTGGCTTATGTTCAGGGCTGATAGTAATCGCCTTTGTCGATTTCTGGAGCTATCTGCACTTGGCGTTCGCCTCGCCGCTGAAGGCAGTTATCACGGCAAAGAAGGCTATCTGCACATCCAATCCTCCAAAGGTTTAGATTTTCGGCGGGTTCTGACACCAGCCAAGGTTATTGCTCGTCATAGTCGCAAATGGTTTCTCGTTCGCCAAAGCTACATTGTTTGCGTAGAGTCGCCGGAGAACATGAATATTTACGATGTCTATCTCGTTGACACCAAGTTCAGCATTTTTTCCAAAAAGAAATCACTCAAGCAGATTGGGTCCAAAGACAAAGGCAAGGAAATCGATCTTACCGTCGAGCCGCCGCCGCAGAAGCACCATACGCTCACATTGCACACGTCTGAACGGAAAGTCCGGCTGTTTTCACGCTACCAATCAGTGTTGAAGCAATTCGAGGACTCGATAAGTGAGATGCTTAAGCAGACTCCTTGGTACGAGAAGAAGCGATTTGATAGTTTTGCCCCAGTCAGAACCGGCGTATTTGCTCAATGGCTCGTTGACGGTCGAGATTACATGTGGAACGTGTCCCGAGCAATCAATATGGCCAGAGATGTGATCTACATTCATGATTGGTGGTTGAGCCCCGAGCTTTACATGCGCCGGCCGGCAGCCATTAGCCAGAAGTGGCGCCTGGACAGGCTTTTGCAGAAAAAAGCAAGGGAAGGAGTCAAGATTTTCATTATAATTTACCGAAACGTTGAAGCCGCTGTCCCCATCGACTCCGAGCATACCAAGTTCTCGTTGCTGAACCTTCACCCCAACATCTTTGTTCAGCGATCGCCCAACCAATTCAAGAAGAACCAATTTTTCTTCGCCCATCATGAGAAGATTTGCATAGTGGACCACGATGTGGCATTTCTTGGTGGCGTCGATTTGTGCTTTGGCCGATGGGACTGTCCCCAGCACCCGATTGTCGATGATAAGCCTACTGGATTCGAAATGACGGAGCGGCCAAAGGATGCTGAACACTGCCAGTTGTTCCCTGGCAAAGATTACTCTAATCCCAGGGTGCAGGACTTCTTCAGGCTCAATGAGCCATATGAAGAAATGTATGACCGCGGCAAGGTTCCGCGCATGCCTTGGCATGACGTTTCAATGCAAGTCGTTGGTCAGCCAGCGCGTGATTTAACGCGCCATTTTGTGCAACGTTGGAATTATCTCCGTCGAGGCCGCAAGCCAACTCGTCCGTTGCCGTTCCTACTGCCTCCGCCAGACGCCAAGTTTGCCGAACTTGAATCACTTGGCCTCACGGGCACGTGTGAAGTTCAGATGCTCCGTTCCGCAACCACCTGGTCTTTGGGCATTGACGAAACTGAACATAGCATTCAGAACGCCTACATCAAGATGATTGAAGATTCTGACCACTTCGTCTACATAGAGAACCAATTTTTCATCTCCAGTACTGAGGCGTACAATACCAAGATTGTCAATCGCATCGGAGATGCTTTGGTTGAGCGCATTATCCGCGCCCATGAGAACGGTGAAGACTGGCGTTGTGCAATCATGATTCCGCTGATGCCTGGCTTTCAAAATACGGTTGACGAGCAAGAAGGCACTAGTGTGAGGCTTATTCTTATGTGCCAGTATAAGAGCATATGCCGAGGCGAGCAGTCCATCTTTGGACGATTGCGAGCTGCAGGCATTGAACCCGAAGATTACATTGGCTTCTACTGCTTGCGTCAGTGGGGTGTCATGAGCAACGACGCTTTGGTGACAGAGCAGCTGTATATTCATGCCAAGGCCATCATAGTTGACGATCGGGTTGCGTTGATAGGATCTGCCAACATCAATGAACGGTCCATGTTGGGATCGAGAGACTCTGAATGTGCTGCTTTGGTTCGAGACACGGACATGATCTCTTCAACCATGGCCGGCAGGCCATATCAGGTAGGCCGTTTCGCCCACACACTCCGGCTTCGTCTGATGCGCGAGCATCTTGGCCTGGACGTAGATGAGATTCTGGAGGAAGAAAGACAACAGGAAATGGATCGCGGGGCGTTTGAAGAGGAGATGGAGGACATTTACAGAGACGATGAGCGAAATGCTGGCGCCGATCCACGTGCAGGCCGCAGGGATGGTTCTTCGAGACCATACTCTTCTAGCTTCAACCACGAACTTGACATGGAAAAGGCCATGACTACTCCGAACGACTCTTGGCTCCCTGCCTCTCAAGAGCCAATTGAAGCTGAAGCAGGGCAGATAGAGAACACCGCTGAAGGAATGAGTACTGAGCAGAAAAAGAAGCAGCAGTTGGATGTATCTGGCTACGGTTTGGATCGTTGGAAAATGGCAGAACAGTCGGGACTGTCCGGAGGCCGAGATTCAGTGATTGTGAATGGTCGCGAAGTCTTGCTGCACGACATTGATGCGGAGGGCAAGGGGACAGTTTGCAGTCCAAAACCACCCCATGACTCTGTTCCGACATCAAACAACCGCTACTTGGACCCAGTCGTGAACGAAGCTGAAGAACTCCCCCCCATGCCGCAGATGAATCGACGAACCACGGAAGAGCTCGGGCTTCTGCGGCCTGCTCAGCTTCCCTCCTTGCCAGCCGCCGACGATACAGATATTGGCGGGCCGCCAGCTTTCGTGGACTCGACGACGGGCCGTGCCAAGAGTGCAGGCTTCCATCCCATGGCTGCGGATATCAGGGCTGCAGATATAACCAGGGACTGTATGCGAGATCCTTTACTGCCTAGCTTTATTGACGATATCTGGAACAGGGCGGCCAGCAATAATACCAAACTTTACAGAAGAGTTTTCCGCTGCATGCCAGATTCCGAAGTAACGACATGGCAACAATATCGCGACTACATGGAATACGGTGCCAGATTTCGCGCCAGCATGGAGGGCAAACCGTTTGGAGAGGAGATGGAAATGCAATCCGAGTCCAAAAACAATGACTCTACCGCGGCAGCGGTAGGCATAGGAGCACCAGGCCCAGAAGCCATGATGTCAGCGGTAATGGAGAAGGGAACAGAAAAGCTTCCAACGCTCGACGAGGATTCGAGCAAGCTGGATGGTTTGCGTCGCGAAGAGGACAGCCAAGGGCTGAATGAGAAATCGCAAGAACCAGATTCAGGAACACTGGGTTCGGTGAACTCAAACATGATAAGCAGGATGGAGAACGACGCCGAAGTGCCAGGGGCCACCGTCAGACAGCACACACTCGAGGAGACGTGTCTCAAATCGCTGGAACCACAGATTAGCAGGAATACGGATCGTAAAACGACCTTTTCTGCACTGGACAAGGCTCCGTCGAAAGAATCAGCCGCTCTCTCTGCTCAAGCGCAGTTTGGTTCCGTCAAACGTCGACGGCGCGCCACCACCAAGGGAAGCCGTCGTGGCTTCTCCATTGAAGACATGCCATCACGCACCGACGCAGAAGAATTACTCAAGATGGTTCAAGGCAACATTGTTCAATTCCCGTATGACTGGCTTGTCACGGAGGAGCAAAACGGCAACTGGGGCTACCAAGTAGATGGTGTAGCTCCCCTGTCAATCTAGTAAGTCAGAACCGCCCTCATGCGAACATTTTCCTATGGATTATAACTGACTTTTGTTTCTCCCCCCCCTATAGCAACTAGCCAAGCCCCCCCCCTCTTCTTTTAGGGAAAAAGGGTTTCACGGGAGAGACAGCGGAACATCATACCAGGCACAGGCACAGAAAACCAACTTTTGCATTGCGACAGGAGTTTTTTAGCATCAGGGTGGTTGCGTCGGTTTTCTTTTCCCTTTTCTTTTCTTTTCTTTTCTTTTCTTTTCTTTTCATTCGTGGGAGCAGAGAGGACATACATTCGGTGTTGCGTCCCAGGATTTTGTTATTTTTTTGTTCTTCCTCTTTCTGCTTTCTCGCCTCTTGTATACTGTGCGAGGGAAATGGGAAATGGGGACCCATTGGGTTTATATATACTGGCTCGCGCTATAGTCTTTTTTTAATTTTAATATACTTTACAGTTCTGGGACGTGTAATAATGGTTGTGCGCGTCTCGGCTGCGCATGTATTGATATATTCTACAATTCTTGGACGCATGATTGTGGTTGTACAAGCTCCTCTATGATATATATGCATGTATGTTTACACGTTTGTCTCCTCGAACATGAAACGAAAAGAAAAATCTCAAACCCGCTCACTAACCCAAATAGCACCCCTACATCCCGCCCGAATCACCCCCGTCAGCAACCAATGCGGTTCCGCCTTCTTGGCATCATTATCCACCGCATGATCCAAATGCTCCAGCTCCTCGTCCCGTATCCTCCTCAGCGTGTCGACCAGCTCGCTCATCTCCCCGCTCACCTCGTACCCCTCCTCCCGCCACTGCGCCATCATGGCCAGAATCTCCCGGATCTGGCTGTTGTAGTGG
This sequence comes from Claviceps digitariae, assembly GCA_018360205.1. Classification (NCBI taxonomy): domain Eukaryota; kingdom Fungi; phylum Ascomycota; class Sordariomycetes; order Hypocreales; family Clavicipitaceae; genus Claviceps; species Claviceps digitariae. Next base: position 20,300 of record SRPT01000334.1, on the reverse strand, counting down.
TCCCCTATCTCCGTCTCCACGGCCTCGGTGCACGCCATGGCTGCTTCGCGGCCCATGAGCGCGGTGGACCATCCCAGGCCGGTGGCCAGGACGGACCACAGCGGGTACAGCGCCGTGGGGCGGACGCGGTGTTTGTGGATGAGGTGGTTGAAGGTTTTGAAGTGGCCGGCTTCTTGGTCGAACATGTGGGCCATGAGGGGTCGGAGGTGAGGATGTTGTCGGGTGAGGGGGGGGGTTTGGGCTGCGTAGATGAGGGTGGCGGCTAGTTCGCCGGCTTGGTTGACGCGGAGCTGGTGGGAGTTGTGGTGGTTAGCTTGGGTTTTCTTTTCATTCTTCTCTTCTTGTATGCATCGTTTTATTGTCAATATATATATATATATATATATATATATATATATATACATATATTGCGCGTGACGTGTCTTTCCCACTGGGAATTGGGACGTTGCTTTTCTCTCGCCGCAGTAATGAAATGGGGTTTGCTCACAGCGGATGAGAGAAACTCGCGCTGTTGCTTGGTCAATGGCTTGAGCTTCTTAGGGCTTTGGTTGCTGTCAGATGTCGCGGGGTCAGAAGCCGAAGCTGGGGACGTTGAATGCTGCTGTGCTGTACTTGATAATGAGCGACAGAATGGTGAGCAGGGCGATGGACGGCGAAGAATGGTGGTGGCTCGGATGGGGAGGGCCAGGCACCGCGTGGAAGGGGGCATGATGGCAATGAGGCGGGAATGACGCTGATAGAGTTTGGTTGTGTTTGCGAGACGTGTGTTGAACAGATATCGAGATTCACCACAAGGATCCGACGAGACGGGTTTGAGTGTCGCAGGACGGGATTCGGTGGGCATGACGCCGACAAGCGCTGGAGTCCTCGGTGGGGCTGCTTTGCTGGGTGCTTGCCGGCGGGAAGTGCACCGATAGGGTGGTCGCTGGGTTGGCGCCCGGACCGGACAAATGCTTTGCCGATGCTGGTTCGTGCTGGCGACGAGGCGCGCTGTGCGCGTGCGGCGTGCCTGTAATATGCTGGCAGTGGAAGGACGAACAGGCGTCTGCATTCACAGCATCTGCAACTTTCAGTCAACGTTTTTTTCTTTTTCTTTCTTTTTCTTTGGTTTTCTGATCTGCCAGCATTCAACGCCAAATAGACTCTTGTGCCACCCAGTTCCGCAAATTATCGGCAAGGTACAAAGAGGTGACCCGTGAGCTCCTCTTGAGCACGCACTGCTGCTTGGCTCGACGTCAGCTGGCGGCGTCTCCTGAGTCTTCGCCAGCCTTTCTCTTGCATCCCCATCCCATACAGTACCCGTACACGCCTTGATCCATCTCTCTTTCTCCCTCGGCAGCTGTCCGCATCGATTCTGGCTACAAACACCTGCCACCATGTCTGATATTGACGACGATCTCCTCGCTCTGGCAGGCGGTGCTTCCGAAGATGAGGGATCCGTGGTCCGAAGTCGCCATGGGTCCGAGTCGCCTCGTCACTCAAAAAGAGATTCCGTCGGCAATTCGAAAAAGCCCCAGAGACGGACGAGGCAGGATGATTCAGAAGAAGAGGGTGAAGCGTGAGTCATTCACTTGTTACTTCCTTTTTGATATCCGATGGGACCTCGTTAGGTTACCTTGGAATGTTTCAAGGGCTGTCACATCCTGTGGTTTATCCTCCGTTCTGTAGATGTAGTTTTGCTAAAGACTTCATTGGTGCCTGTGAGTAGGTCATCTACGCCCTCATCACCCAACTCACTAGCATCGGCTGCCATGGATGAGTCCGACTCAGATGCCGAGCCGGCCCCTCGACGTGGTGCAACAACGACGGCGACGACGACAACCACAACAGAGGAGGATGCCAAGTACCCAGTCGATGGCCTGTTCATGAGCGAGGCGGAAAAGGCAGAAATCATGGCCATGCGAGAAGTCGAACGAGAGCAGATTCTGGAAGAACGAACCACGGAAATTGAACGCCAGCGGCAAAATCGCCTGCTTCGACAAATGGTAGAAAATGAAGAGCGCAAAAGCGTTAAGAAGAAGCGCAGCGCCGATGCGGCTGAGCTTGAGGACGCCCAGCGCAAGCCCATGCGCCAACGAACAGGCAAGGCCGAGACGGCCATGGACTCTCTTCGTAGAGCTCGCGCTGAAAAGGCCAAGCGGAGAGAGGATAATACTTCTCGTGGACGTGAATACTCTCCGGGGAGACGGGACTCGGATGGTGTAGAGAGTGATGATGATTTTGGACGAGCCAGATCTCGGACCCCAGAAAAGGAAGAAGAGAAGGAAGCGCCGCCGCCTGAATTGAAAGACTTTGAGCGCGTTCGCCTAGGTCGCAACGAATTCGCTCAGGTCTGCTTCACGCCTGGATTCGAGTCGGCGATTACTGGTTGTTATATCCGCATTGCGCTGGGACCGCATCCCGAAACCGGTGTTGAGCAATACCGGATGGCGGTCATTAAAGGTATGATGACATGTCTTCTTTATTCTTTTTGAGAGAGTGTGTGTGTGTCTGTGAGGGGGAAAAAGGAGTTGGGGGCGGTGTTCAGTCAAATTGTAGACCTCCCGACTGACATTCATTCGTCATGACAGGTTTCTCAAGCAGTCGACCGTACGCGCTGACTGGGCCACAAGGAGCCTTTGTCACCGACCAATATGTCAAAGCATCGCATGGCAAGGCCGTAAAGGAGTTTCCGTTTATAGCTGCATCTAGTGGCAAATTCACAGATGTAAGAAAAACCCCTCATAAATCGTGATGGCACTACTAACACTCGTTTGACACCATTCCCAGAATGAGCTCAATCGTTACCAAGTCACTTGCAAGAATGAAAACGTTAAACTTCCAAGCAAAGTCTTTCTGATGGACAAGGTCAATGAGATCAATAATCTCATCAACCACACATGGACAAACGAGGAGATCAAGGCTCGATTGGCGAGACGGAACGAACTGAAGCGCAGGTTTGATCCGGCAGAACGAGAGCGCGTCGGCAGGCTTCTGGACGAAGCGGTGGCGCGAGGTGACGAGACCAAGGCGCAAGCACTCCAGGAGGAACTTGAAAAGCTCGGCAGCCAACGGCTAGCATTTAGAACAACGCTGGGCCCGTCTAAGGAGCTGGGCGCATCAAGAGCCACGACGGAACAGGACCGACTGGCAGAACGCAACCGCGAGAACAGGCGAATGAACGCCGAGCTCGTACGCAAGGCACAACTCAAGGAAAAGGCAAAATCACGAGAGATCGAGATGGCCCTTAAGCGGGGCGAGCAGGTGGCCGATGATCCATCACGACGACTCCGGACAAAAGCCAAATTTGTGCACGATGTCAACGACACACGGCAGAAACTGTCGGTCAACGGCAGCGAAACCAGCACGCCTGCCAACGGCACGCCCAAGGTTTCTGCCAACAAGCCCGAGATGCTGTCTCACCTCGCCAAGCTGCATGAGAAGAACTACTCTGAGAGCAATGGAGTGCCTACGATTCACAAGCCCCTCATGGACGACGACGTGATTGGAGCGCTGGATCTAGACATTGACGTGGAGATTTAGGTTCATGTCGGGCTTGATGTGAATAGGGGTCGCGGAGTCCGGGGTGGATCATGGAACATACACGAACAAAAAGATGCACATATATATTAAAAAGGAAAGTAGGTATGTAATTTTGCCATTTTTTCCAATCAGCAATGGACAGGGGGCTCAGGAAAAGGGGCCGGATGCATGCACGGCGTCAGTAGGCAATAGGGGAGCAAAAACAAGAACAAGAACAAAAATAGAAAAAAAAAATAAAAAAGGCGAAATAATGCTTTTTTCGACATGAGCGTGTGGGACTTGGGATTTTGGCTGCGCACACTAGAGAATTGATGATTTTGCAGATGATGAAGGGAGGGGGGACGGCCCATCTAAGTGTGTCCTGTCTAGTTTTGTGAAAGAAAAAGGAAAAGATAAAAGTTATGAACATGGATAGGACCCGAAACGGATAAAGCGGAGTTGAAACGGAAGTGAAAAGGAATTCCTTGAAGAAAAGAGAAGAGCGAGTTGGAGGGCGATATATCGCCTTCGGGGCTCATTAGCTACCCGGTTATGTATTCTGGTGCGTGCCCCTGGTGTGCGGTGCCGCATGTGCTCTCGAGGATGCAATGCACTGTTCTCATCGGATGCAGTCTGCGTAGTGGGCAAGGTGCATGTGTGATAATTCAGGGGGAAGCACCGAGTGCTTGTATGTACATGTGTGTGCGTGTACATAAGTGGCATGAGCATGAGTTGGGCGCGTGTCCATGGGTACTGTCACGGCGTGTTTTGACCGTTTTGAACAAAACAGCAGTAGAATAGAACAGTCCTCTCACATCTTTTGAACTGTATGCGCCAATCCGTTCATTCATTCGTGCTTGACTCGCCCTCCCCCTCCCCCAAGATCATCCAACTTGCCCTCCACAAACCTCCTATACCAGAACCAGAGCGTCATGCCCACATTCCGCGCCGCGATATCAACAACCATGCCTAACGTCTCGGCGCAGCAGCCAACCAAGCCCCTTGCTTCTCCTCCTCCTCCTCCCCCTCCTCCTCTGCCCGTATATTCCCCCCCTCCCACCCCTCCTGCCGCCTCATCCAGCTCGTCCTCGTAGCGCGCACAAACCGCCAGATACAGGGCCGGATCGTCCGTCACGACCCCATCCAGGAGGGTGGTGTGGCCGTGGCGGCTGTTCAGGCGGACACACCAGCGCATCCAGCGGGGGTGGTTGACCGTCCAGGCGAGCAGGACGCGGTGCTGGTTTGCGAGGCGGCGCATGAAGCGGTGGCTGGAGAGGGGCCGGGCGAGGGTGTGGAAGGCCAGGTTGAAGGCTGTGTCGGGGAGGGGGAGGAACTGGTTCGCGTAGGAGAGGGAGTAGCCGATGTGGATGAGGGGGTAGGAGGGGAGGAGACGGTGGCAGGCTTGTAGGACGGAGGCCTATGGATGGAGTGAGTGGTTATTGTCTGTTTCTCTCTCTCTGTCTCTCTCTCTCTCTGTGTGTGCGTGTGTCTTGTTGTGTTCATAAAAACGGAGAACAGAAACAGGAGGGGTGTTGGGGAGCTCGTACGTTCCAGCATCCGAGCAGAATGCGCTTCTGCCAGGGCCGGCCCGGAGAGGGAATGACCTGCGATATGGCAATGCGGATGGCCTCGACGATGTGCTCCGCCTCGTCGTCCAGCTTGGACAAGATGGTCAGTATGAGTGGGCAAAATACCTGCATACTACAATGAAAAAAGGGGGCTCTTTTTCCAAACTCCAAAATTCACCTTGATATCCAGTAGCACCCATGGCCGCACGCACTCCTCCTCCTCCTCCTCTCCCGCCGCCAATTTATCCTCCTCCACCAGCCACGCCAGCAGATCCCGCAGACGAGGCAGACCCTGCCTGGGCTGACGAATCGTCTGCACCCCAGAGAGAAACTCCCATGTGCAGTCCTTGAGGGCGCGGTCAAGGCCGAAGCATCGCGTGAGGGTGGCGTCCTGGGGCCGAAAAGGGGTAATGTTAGTAGAATGGTGGGATGATTTGATATTGGAAGAGGGGATGACTAGTAAGATAACGATACTGATATATGTATATGTATAGGAAAAGGGGGGTGGGACTCACATGCGACAAAACAGCCACCCCATCGGCCGTCAGATGCACATCCGTCTCCAAACCACGCGCACCCGCCTCGACGGCAGCCCGAAACGCACCCATCGTGTTCTCCGGCCAGAGAGCCTTGTAGCCCCTGTGGGCAATGGCCTGGGGGAGACGTCGCGAGGAATCGCGCTTGGAGGGCATGGCGGCTGCCCAGGGAGCTGATTTGTTTGGGTCACCGCGTGTATCGTGGTCAGCGTGATGCAGTGGACTTTTCGTCAGGTTTTTTTTTTTTTTTTTTTTTTTTTTTTTTAAATGAATGAATGAATTGGAGCGAAAACAGAAAAAAAGACCCCTTTTTAAAAGCAAAGAAAAAAAAGGGGGGGGGGGCAACAAAAGAGTAACCTGGGACTCTAGAGTTGAGGCTCTCACCAGGGGGACTATGCCACTCCATGTCTGCGGTTCCCGTCTGCACCATGGGGAAAATCAATGATGATGTCAACGGTTAGTGTTCTGTGGCCGCACGCTTATTCATATCTGGTGCGTCGTATATATGTACATATGTATGTATGCAGGAGTTGTTGCTGGCGGGCCGGGCATTGAGAAGCACAGAACACTGAGGCAATGGAGCAAACGAGCGGTCCTGGAAAAGAGGTCCTCATGAACCTTGTTCTATGGTACAGGTCTAATGCTTTTTTGTTACAACGGATGGATCGAGTTGCGCACATATTGACTCTGTCCATTGCCCACGGAGGGCGGGCGCAGCTCTGGAATGTGGATGCGGATGTGGATGTGGAATGTGAATGCATCGGAAACTGTGCATCGTAGAGATGTGTTTTTTTTTTAAATAGCACTTGCTTTATATAACTTCTTTCCGTTTTTCTTTCTCTTATTGCTTCTTTACCTTGCCGTCCCAGTCGGTCGTTGACTCCCCTGTCTTCGCGGACCACTACATCGGCGTCGTGTGTAGTATCGGCCATAATGTCACGGCTGCACACACACTTTAGCGGAAGAATTATAAATAAAAGAATCAAAAAAAAAAAGAAAAAAGAAAAGAAAAAAGAAATAAAGAAATAGAAATCCCCTAAAAACCACACATGATGAATCATTGCACCTACGGAACCCGGCGCTCAGCGGTGGGGTCTTCGGAGCTTTTCTCCGGCCGGCCTCCCCAAAACCTGGCTTTTGGATTTGACGTCATCATGCACACGCACACCTGTCCACAGAGCGTGGATGAGAAGCCATCTCCATGTAGACGCGGCGTCATTTCAAGAAATAATGGGGCGTTTCCAACAAGTATATAAACAATCCTCTCAGATACCCGATGCAGTGATTTTTTTATCCTTCACTTACTCTTCCAAAGCGTGCAATAAAAACACTGTAAGCTCGTCTGTTCTAGGATGGTCCGAATACGCCCGGGAGCTAACTCTCTACACAGACAGTCGATCGATCAAAAGAATAAAAAATAAACTCGGAGAGGGAAAAAACTAAAAATCATATATTACACCCACACAGCTCATCATGCCCCAATCCAAGGCAGACAAAATCGCCCAAGTGCAGGCCAATTTGCCCTTGCCTGAGCAACCACCCACCGCATCGGACTGGCAATCCGCGGATGCGCGCAACGTCAACGTCGGGTCTGGCCGGGTTGAGGCGCCGATTGGGACGGACAAGGGCGCCGAGTCGGGGTTGCGGGAGCCGGCGACGAAGGGGGAGATGGATCTCAGTGGTATTGGGCGGACGGACAGGAAATAGATGAGGAGATGGAGCTGAAAGCTGGGCATGCTAGAGTTGTCTTCGTTGATAACCGACTCACTCACGGGTGGATTCATTGGGTTGTGTTTTTTTGGAGAATTGCCCTAGCATTTCTTTCCCTGGAGTTTGCAACGCCAAACATCAATTCGGAGAACAGGACGCGACAATAAAAGTCAATGCCAGATTCAGGTGCTCAAGTGTCAAGTGTCCATGCAAAATTGACCCGCCCTCTCATTGGCTCCCACATCAGGAGCTTTAATCCGCCCATTTTTTTTTTGTATCTTTACTTTTCCTTCTTCCCACCACCACCTTCAGTCATCCCGCATCCAATCCCTCCAAACCATCCCCGATTCTCCATTCCACACACCATATCCCCAATATCAAGATTGCATGGGCTCTCTCCTCCGCCGCCTAGTCTCCGCAATGGCCGAATCCGCACCCAAACGGCTCAAGACCGGCCCCATCATCGGCACCCACAGCGGCCACTTCCACGCCGATGAAGCCCTCGCCGTGCACATGCTGCGCATGCTCCCTCCCTACCGCCACAGCAGCCTCGTCCGCACCCGCGACCCCAACCTCCTGCAGACCTGCCACACCGTGGTCGACGTCGGCGGCGAGTACGACCCCCAGCGCCATCGCTACGACCACCACCAGCGCGGCTTTGCCACCACATTCCCCGGCCGGGCCACCAAGCTCTCCAGCGCAGGGCTCGTCTACATGCACTTTGGCAAGGCCATCATCGCGCAGAAGCTCGGCGTGCCCGAGGACGAGGCCGCCGACGCCGACGCCGACGTCCAGGCCAACGGCGGCAACCCCCTCGTGAAGCTCCTCCACGACAAGCTGTACGAGAGCTTCGTCGAGGCCCTCGACGCCCACGACAACGGCATCTCCTCCTTCGACCCCGCGGCCGTCGCCGCCGCCGGCCTAGAAAAGCGCTTCAGCAACGGCGCCTTCACCCTCGGCGCCATGGTCGGCCGTTTCAACCCCCACTGGAACGAACCCACCCCCCAGGATCCCCAAGCAGCGCAGCAAGCCGAAGACGCCCGCTTCGAGCAGGCCAGCCAGCGCATCGGCGAGGAATTCGAACGAGCCCTAGACTACTACACCTCAGCCTGGCTGCCCGCCCGGGAGATCGTCCAAAAGGCATTCGACAAGCGCACCCAGTTCGATCCCCAGGGACGGGTCCTCGTTTTCGAGGGCCAATCCGTCCCCTGGAAGGACCATCTGTACACCCTGGAGGACGGGACACCCTCGGTGCTGTACGTGCTGTATCCCGAGTCCACAGCCCCGGGAGCCAAATGGCGTGTCCAGTGCGTGCCCGAGACCGCCGACGGCTTTACCAGTCGCAAGCCCTTGCCTGAAGCCTGGAGGGGCTTCCGGGACGAGGAGCTGGACGGCATTACGGGCATTCCCGGCTGTGTCTTTGTTCATGCTGCGGGTTTTATCGGCGGGAACAAGACCTTTGAGGGTGCCAAGGAAATGGTACTGAAGGCGTTGTCTTGATCTTGGGGAATATCAAAGAAGTTTATACCAATAGTTTTAGACGGCAGGCAGTGCCGCAGCATCAAGAGAGGAAAAAAGTAAATTTTTTTAAACACTAGGCCGAAAAAAAAAAAAGAAAAAAAAAACGCAAAGCAAAAAAAAAAAAGTAAAAAAAAGTAAATCCATCACTAGTAACACATGTTTGTTTCTTTCATCGTGGTTCCATGCCTACACGACCCGGCCCGACACGCCAAGCAGCGCCCGCAAAACTCGCTGGGGCTGATAACCCATAATATCTGGACTGTTGTGCAAACCACCTTCTGAGCAAATTGGATGGCGCCATCCCATATCGTGCCCTGTACAGTGGGTGTACATGAAGATTTGTTTTCCCCAGTATCATTTTCCAGCCAACAAAAAAAAAAAAAAAAAAAAGGACCCCCTTCGTCTTCAATCAAACTCGATACAGCCAATCAAAATAGCTTCTTTGCTGAGGAATAAAAGGTACGACTACACCCACCGCTGACTTGATAAACGCGGAGAGTGCATCAGTCATCGAATGGAAATTGGCCTCGATGACGTCCACAAGAAGTAGTCCAACGAGAATACATGATACATAGCGAGTGGAATCATTGGTGAATCATCGTTTCGTCTCTGCAAGCTCGTTTGCGTCCCGCTCGACTTTCAGTATACAGTGGCCCGGGCGGTTGGCACCTGCTCGGTGCGATAGCGATACATCCAATGCCTTTGCGGAGCTCGTATGCAAGACAAGATGAACAGAAGAAAGAAGAAGAAAAAAAGAGGCTGGTACAAAAAGTAAAGATCCCGGCAGTAAACGGTCTCATCCAGGACTTGTCGACATCGTTGCGTGACAGAATAGAAGAGAATAGAGCACCTTGGAGCGGCTCGCTCACATAGCCAACCATGTCGAGTCCTTTACAGTAAAATCATCTTGATTTCGTAGTCGGATCAGCTAATTGCGAATCGGGATGCCCTCGTTGGAGTGCAACGGCACTGAAGCCGTGACCGGTGTATTCTCCTTATCTGGAGAAGTGCTCGCAGTCTTCTCCGCAGTTGAGCCTTCCTCCGTGATGCTTGTTTCACGATTGAGAAAGCTGCTCTCCTTGACCGGGCTCCCTGCTTGAATACCTGCAATGGATCCGTGGTGTGAATGCTTGCCGATACTGGTCCCGTTGTTGGCAGGCGATGAAAAGTGAGGGATATTCTCGGGAAGGGGATGCTCTGAGCCTACGGCACCGGCGTCCACTCCGTCGCCTTTTCCAGCCTTTGACATGGCATAGTCACCGGAGTCGAAGTATTTGCGGTCTTTGAGATGCTTGGCGAAGTGGTCCGATCGGGATGGAAGCTTGCCATAGAGGCGAAACAAGCGCTGCTCCTCTGGAGAGAGCGACTAGAGTAATGGTCAAGAAACGTTAGTAAGTTTTCTGTGAATTTTTATAGTTGAAAAAGCTTTTGATCTGACGAGTGTTCCACCATGTTTGATGGTACTCGGGTTTTCCCCTTGGCGAGGCTATCCGTCACTCGATGACAGCCATCATCAAGCAAAAAAATAAATCGCCGACATCCAACTTGGAGCGACACCAGGAGAAAGAGGCTTTTTCTTTAGTGAGAATAAAAAGTGAAAAGTGTGATGCTAACATTGACGTCGACCTTGTTCTTTTGATGAGGGTTCATGGTTTGGGCTGTTGGTCGCGGAGGTTACGCGAGCTCGTCACCCTTGGTAGCCGGCGAGAACAGAAATGGCAGGTTGCTAGAGGCAGCCGTCGAGCTCGTGGTGACACTGAGAGGATTGGCGACAGCCGCTGCTAGCTGAGAGGGCGGCAGGAATGAGCTGAAGCGACAAATCAAACAGTTTGAAAGAAAGATGACGCGATACGCAGATAGTCAGTCTCTTGGATGTACTCTTTCCGCTTTGGAGAAAGCTGGATAAGTACGACGAGTGGTGCTGAGATAGTGCTGAAATAGTCGAGTGGTGGTGCTCGAGTGATGCTCGAGTGGCTGCGGGCACTGGAGTGGGGCGGAGGGACCCATGGTCAGGCAGCGGGGAGGCTCAGGTACTCATGTGGTTGGCGGGGGCTGCTGGGCTGGGCTGCCGGGCGCTGGGCTGCCGCGCTGGACAGTTGGGCGCTCCAGGAGTGCAGTCCTTGTCTGGTCCCATCATCCCAGCTCCCAGCCATGTGTCGCCCAGCCGCCCCCGCCTCTCGATCCCTCGATTCCCACATCAATGCAATGCAAAGCAAAGCATCACGGAGAACACAGCGCAAGCACTTCGAGTCATGTGAGCCCTGCATCATCACACTCATCACCTCATCACGGCTTCATGCCATCGAATCCGACCTTGTCTCGCTGCGCCCCTGCACTCGCTGGCCAAGAGGAAATCAGAAATGCGTAAAGTCTGGTCCCAGTCGAATGCAGCCCGTCTAGTCCAGACTAGTGTGGCAGACCCCGCCGACAAATTTGTTGCTTCACAGGAATCACTATCATCCCACCATCATGAGGGAGTGTTGGCATCGTTTGGCCATGTGTGGTCTTTTGGCACGTCTCCGTTGGACAGAGCGGCCAACAGCATGATACGATGCCTCAAACCTCGTGGTTTCAATACCAATGATCAATGGGCACCGGTCCACCGGATTTCCACCAGAAGGATCTGGAGATGACGTCAATACTCAACAGGCCACACTGAGTCACCAACAATCAGCAATCAGTGTGCGTCCATGTCTTCTCGTCACTGGCCCGTCTGTTGGTCGTTGGTCGGGATGTGCAAAGTCGCGCAAACATCACGTGATGCGCCTTGCCAAGAGGGCATCACAGGTGGGTACGCCAGACGTAAGTAACGTAGCAAAGTACCTGAGGGAACAGGTACAGTACTTGCTGTATTGTACAAAAACTGCCTGTTTTGTCCCATTCCCATGTCTGCGAGTGGACGAGCCTCAATTGCTCATCATGCTCTCAGCTCTCATCTAAAGCCATGGTTTCTACACTTGGCACCCCATCGTGTCGTAGTCATTCACATGTCGCGCTCTTGGGCCGGATACGGTGAGCTACTTGGATTTCTAAGCATCAGCCGAATCTGTCGCTTTCTCCATCTTGATTGTGGAGCTCCACTTGCGCTGTTGTCCGAGGCAGGCGCATCTCGCGGAATATCATGAATTTTCCTGAATTTTTTAACCCCGTGCGTCATCCGCCCTCGGTTATTTCATGTCGAAACACCAGGCATTGGATTTTCCGGACCTCAAAAGACGTCAAAGACTTTTGGGCCCGTGGTGCTTTGCAGGCGGGGTGCATCCATCCATCCAAGCTTTGGCGCTGTTTTCTGGCCCTACCGAGGAACGAGAGGGATTCTTGTGCTAGCAGACTGAACTGAGCAATCGAGACGCTTAAAATCTTGCGGGGATTTCCCAGCGACAGTCTTGATTTGACCTTTGACCTCGGAAAAAAAAAACATCTTGTCCATATCAGACGCTTGACGTCCAGACGTGCCACCGAATTTCTCAAATACTTTGCATTTTCGCAGACACGGACAAGTTTTGGAATCGTGCGACAGACGGCGCGGCGCATATGCAGCGCAAAACCAGCACAAAAAAAAAACGTCGCGTCGAGTCACCAGTTACCGCGCCCATCGTTATCGTTGCCCGTCGGCTACCTCGTCGAGTGTCCCGGTCTTCGTCAGCCATTCGAGCCAGGATCTCCGAGTCAACTGCCCAGTCAGTCAGTGCCCGCCACAGATAGATACTCAAAGATGGGTCTTCTGTAAGTCTCCAGTTCTTCAGTCGGACCATCATCTCAGCAGAGGCGACTGGCTGGCACCTATTTTTTCTAACTCACAGACGGGCAGAGCGTTGGGAACTGCGCTGGAATGGCCCGAGGCGAAGAAGCGAGCCGACCAAGTAAGAGAATGGGGTATCAAGGTAAGTTGGATTTTGTCTGTGTCTGTGGCCTCTTTCGTCTACTTCTGTGCTAATCATTTCCGTCAGCAATTACTGGAGATATGGAACAAGGCCAAGGGCAAAGAGAGAGATGCCATGCTATGGGGAGATGAGGTTTACCCTACCAGTCTCATACACGCCCAGTTTAGCCCCCTCCTGATCACAGCTAACCTTGCTTCAGGTTGAATACTTGGTTGTGACATACACAAAGGAAGAGAAAAGAGTATTGCTTTCCTTGAGACAAGCTCAGATTCTAGAAGCACTTGCGGCCAACCAAGAACTTGCCAAGGAAGGTTGTGTCCCTGCTTTGCAAGATGGGCCTGTGGTCAAGTCCAAGTGAGTGTCAGTGTCAGAAAAGAAAGGAAGGGAAGAGAAAGAAAGAAAAAAAAAAGAAGAAGAAAATCCGAAAGCCGAAGCGTATTGGCGTATTCATCTACTGACCTCGGTCATTTGTTATCGCCACATAGCTCCAATCCGCTACCAGTATTCCATCCCGAGTTTGGCCGGTTCATGCTTGAAGCAACCCCTGGCAAACCATGGGGCATCGGATTCAAGGAACTGCTCAGTGTCGAGCCAGACATGAAACTCCGCCGCAAGATTGCCAAGGACCATATGCTGGATAAAGAGTATCCCATCACCCTCACGACCTTTCCGCGGATAGGCGTTCCCGGGCAGTTCACCGACCCCTACTACCCACCCTCTGGATCCAGGCTCCGATCACAGTTTGTCCCAGATGAAATTGCAAATCCTCACATCCGATTCCCCACTTTGGCAGCCAACATCAGATCACGTCGTGGTCGCAAAGTGCAGGTCAATGTTCCTGTTTTCCACGACAAGAATACAGCAAAGCCCTGGACTGATCCTACTGTGAACTTTGATCTCCACAACTGGCCCGAGGATGACGATGAACGCAACGGAGCAGCCCCTGATGACTTTATTCACATGGATGCCATGGCGTTTGGCATGGGCAGCTGCTGTCTGCAAATTACTTTTCAAGCAAAGAACATTACCGAGGGACGACAAATGTACGATCAACTTAGCCCTTTAGGACCCATCATGCTGGCGTTGACGGCAGCAACACCGGTTTACAAGGGCTTTCTTGCCAATACGGATGTACGGTGGAATCAAATCAGCCGAGCTGTGGATTGTCGAACGCCCGAAGAGTTGGGAGAAAAGGTATGTGTAGCACGTACAAAAGGAGAGAAAAGAAGAGGAAGAGGAAGAAGAAGAAGAAGTAGAAAAAAAAAGGAGGCCTGTTCGTAATACTCGCTGTTGGATTTTGACGGATTCGCGTGCTGATGATGTTTGGTGTGAGCTCAGCCTCTCAAGAATGACCGGTGGAGGATACCCAAGTCGCGATATGCATCCAACTCGACCTACATCTCGACAGACCCTAGACTTCGCGAGGAGTACATGTATCCTGACTTGGTGATTGATCCCAAGATTAAGGCTAAGCTCATGGAGGGCGGCATGGACGATCGCCTTGCAACGCACTTTGCTCACTTGTTCATCCGGGATCCCATTGTCATTTTCGAGGAGGACTTGCAGGAACTCGACCTCAGCAAGACGGATCATTTCGAAAACATCCAGTCCACCAACTGGCAACACATGCGATTCAAGCCTCCGCCGGCCGAGAACAACACTGGCTGGCGTGTCGAGTTCCGGCCCATGGAAATTCAAATCACGGATTTCGAAAATGCCGCCTTCTCCGTCTTCATGGTGCTCGTGACGCGCGCCATGCTCTCATTTGACCTCAACTTTTACATTCCCATCACGAAGGTGGACGAGAATATGGAGCGGGCACATGCTGTGGACGCGGTACTCGATCAAAGCTTCTTCTTCCGCAAGAATCCTTTTACGCTTCGGCCATCACGCGCCAATACGGTCCTGGGTGAGGAAAGCCGTCCCAGCTCTGCCATGCCCAGCCGATGCGCTTCGCCCGGCGTGCCCGTCGACGAAGAGTACGAAGAGATGTCCATCAACGACATTATCAATGGTTCCGCTGAGGGTGAATTCCCCGGTTTGATCCCCATTGTGGAAAGCTATCTCGATAGCGTCAATGTTGACGTCGACACGCGTTGCCGACTATCCACATATCTTTCTCTCATCAGCAAGCGCGCCAGCGGTGAGCTGGACACGGCGGCTCGTTGGATCCGCAACTTTGTGGATGCTCATCCTTGCTACAAGCACGACAGCGTAGTGGACGACGACATTGCACACGATCTGATTGGTGCCGTCATTGCCATTGGAGAGCGAGAGGGTGCCGGGGGGGACTTTGCAGGCCTTGACATCCACGGACTGTCCCGATTTCTGGGTAGTTTCCGAGGCGGATGTGGACAGGATTCCGCCGCGGTGAATGGGGAGAATGGGAAAGCCGTAGAGGGGAATTCGGGGCTGGAAGGGAACTCGGAGCTGGGAAATGGATCTCGAAAACGCAAAGCCGAGTGGACAGATGGGGGAGAGTCAGTCAAACGAGCATAAACAGCGGGCGAGGAGATGTGTCTGTTTGATTTTGAATACCTAGATTATGAATATCATGCACGAGAGGCGCTGTTTCTTTTGAATAAGCATTATAAAACGAGTGTTTACTCTACACGATCCTGTAATGCCCAGTATATGTGTGTATATAGTGAGGACGTCTCAACTTGAACCATCCACCAAAGCACACTGTATGCCAGCACTAGCCAAGCATCCAAGCAACATCCCTTCCTTGAGAACCAAATCGTCCGTCCTGTGAGGCCCTTTCAACGATGAAGCCATGACAGCCCAGCGGCGAGTCTCCCCTCATGGTCCCGTGGTTTAGGGTAGGTAGGGCGTTTCTAAACCTTTTTTGTTTTGTTTACCCTATTTCGCGTTATTGCTCTACTTTGCCTGCTTAACTGCCTTTGTTTTGTCTTTTCATTATATTATTACTACTGTCATTGTTGTTAGTTCAAAGAAGGAAAGTAACGTTTCCTGCGCCACGGCTATTGTCGCTCTATTTATTTCTATTATTTATCAGACATCTGTGTACATTGTTTTGTATCTTTTGCGCTTTGCCTTGATCCATCCTCTTCTATTGTCGTACAAGCGAGTTTACAAGTTTGCTATGCTATGCTTACAGACGACATGTCTGGAATTACACGCCCAAGGTGTATTTATACGACATGTACATGTACCTGTACATCCAACACACAACATCCATATGGACACACATGGTACATGCAACATGCACACACATAAACACGTGCATGCACAACACACAATGCTCGGCTCAATGGGCTGATGAACAGGCACACCAACACCAGACAAGATGAGGTCCTCCAGCCTGGTTGGACCAAATAACCCTTCCGCAAGCACGAGCCGGTCTGCCCCCTTTTTGCGTGCTCAACAGCAAGCAAACAAGCAGGGAAGCAAACTAGGATGGTCTGACGCAGGGCTGTAGGGCACATTGTACAATAGACCCCCTGTATAATTTTACAACGGTACATAACCGAGGGGCCTCTCTATCCAATAAAACAGCCTTATATTAAGCCATAAAAGCATAGATAGTACCTAGGTAGCCTAAAGTAGCGAATCAGATACTAAGAAAGGTGCCTTAAAGGAAGTGGTATTTAGTGGCGTAAGTACTGGGTGTAAAATCATTCAGGGGCTGTATAGGTACATGTACATACTCACGGACATATATGTGTGTGCCACGCTGTCTCGGCCGGTTTCTAGTGATGATGATGATGATGATGCTGATGCTGATGTAAGGCGGGATTTTCACGCGCTCGAGGAACACGGAACACGCATGTATGTACATATGTACGTGCAGTTATCCCCGCACGCCCTGGTTGTGCTGCCGTGTGTGTATCCAGATTCTGGTGTCCCTTTTTTTTTTCATCTTTTCTTTCCTTTCTTTCTTTCTTTCTTTCTTTCTTTCCCTTGATTCATCAGCAGGGATCAAACACCATCGCTTTGGCGCTTTGGTGCCGTGCCGCCCCCTCTTCACTGGGAAGGGTACCTTGTACGCGCACTAGTTTATACCAAGACACAAGTACTAACTATCAGAGGTCTCTTCCCACCTTTCTTGATACATCATTGAATGATGGAGCCTCCTCGGCACAAGGGGACATGCCAGGGATGGCTTAGCGCTCGATGGGGAAAAGGGACATGAATGATCAGATCTGGCGGATCGACGCGCAGACTGCCGTCCTTCTTCCCCCCGGTACATGTTTCCACGGGATAATAATGGAGAATGAAGAATGAAATGAAGAAGCAGAGGCAGGTTTGCGAGCCCATCTATCTCCATGTCCACCTCGACGACCCATGCATGCTGATCTTGCCGTGCTGGACGCGTTGGGTGAAACAGGCTTCCCAAGCCGCTCAGCCGCACATGCGAATGCGAATGCGAGTCCCTTGGTCGAGTCTAGAACGGGACTTGTTGTGTGCACATGCATGCATTAAGTACCTACATAGGTACCTACCTACTTATGTATCCAGGTACGTAGTATGTACAGTGACATGAACATAGCTGCCGACACGAAACACGGCCGTCACGTCATCTGCGTCAATCGTTCATCGTCCATCGTCCATCTTCCATCTTCCATCTCACCATCCGACTGCCATGTGCCTCTAAGCTGTCCGCCCTTCCTCTCCCCCATCTAGCCGTCCTCTGGCCATCAAACCGCAGTACCAACCCGGCGGTCAGTCCCGGATCATGGACTGACGCGACGCCAAGAGCTTGTTAGCATGGACATGGGGGGGGGTCACCCAAGTATCTGATCTGCGCTGGCCACCCAGTCCTTGTCCCGGCACCGCTGATGAAACTCGAGTCGTTTCTTTTTTCCTTTTTTTTTCTTTTTTTTTTCCCTTTTCTTTTCTTTTTTTCTTTTTTTAAGCCGGCCCCGTTGACGAAAATGGTCTCGGAACACGGCCAGTCCGTTCCGCCGTCTGCGAGTCCGAGTGAGCTTGCTTACATGACATGACATGACATGAAGAGCGAACAATCATCTTTTTTGTTTCTTCTTCTTTTCTTTTCTTTTTTAGCTCCGGTACGGTACTGTAATGGAGGGTGGTGCTACCTAGCTAGCACGATGCAAAAGACCGATAGAGCCCTTGATTGCGCGCCATTCGCGATTCAAGACAAGGAAGCGCCCTGCCCTGCCCTGCCCTGGTCTGGTCTGCATGGTTCGATCTTGGGAATCACACATCACACTCATCTTGTTGCGATCCGAGGTACATGGGCCATTACACCGAGCCAGGGGTAAGAAGAGGAAGAAGGGGAAAAAAAAAAAAAAAAAAAAAAAAAAGACTTCCTCCTCAGGTCATGGGAATTTTATCGCGCCACCACAACCACCCCCCCTTAAAAAAGACGACATGCTTCATGCGGCTCGCCAATTCTTTTTGCTGTCCCCGTCCGTTCATCGTGTCGGTGAGGCGGCTCCAGAGTCGACAGACACATCGGGCAAGGACCCTCAGGGATGCGAACTGGCGACAAGCAGACCCAATCACATGGTTGGGCAATATTCTCTCCCAGGGGAGGAGAAAAAAAAAAGACTTCAAATGCAATGTCAGTGGCGCTCGGCCAAGAGGAATTTCGTTTGCAAAAAGGTTGGACTTTTAATGGTGTGTCGCTCTTATCGAGATCGTCCCTGGCTGTCCGGGGTGGAAATCTCACACGAGCTGGGTCTGCTTTGGCGGGCGCACGGGACGGATGTGCTCCTGGTGCGACGATGCCATGATGAAGTATGGCAGGGCATAAAATATGGCAAGGGGATAAAAAATTATGAACAGACTGGAGGATAAAAATAAAGGCACGAGCGTCGTCTGGCCTGAGAGTAACATGGCACAGCATAGTACCAGACTTTTGATGATGTGATGCACAGTGAGGGCGTGCCAGAGGTTACGGCGCCGTCTTGGTGTTGAGTGCTTATAATTATTCTTGTTGCTAGCTATTATTCTTTCTCTGAGCTTGACTTTTTCTGACGACAGCTCCCACAAGCTTTTTGTCGTGTGATATCTATCATAAAATGGTGAGATGCCCACCCACATGTACACGTTACATAAGATAGGCACCTAAGTATCTGTATAGAAAAATACGTATACAATCATATTATGTGTGCGTACCACCATCATCTCCCTTTGTACCACACCATATATTTCCGCCCCAGGAAACCATCATGGACCGTCGAGGGTACGCAATCTCTCACCGAGGTGACACGACGATCTCCCAGCTCCCCACCCTTACCACGCGAGCATGCATTACGTTGTCGTATCTGTGATTTTTTTTTTTTCGGTTATTTTGCCCCTTTTTTCCTTTTTTCTTCTTTTTTCTTTCTCTCTCTTTTAATTTATTATTTTTCCATCTTTTTTTTTTTTTAATTTACTTTCTAATTTTTTTCATCATTTCTTTTATACATGTGCTAGCCTTTCCAGAGCGGTACTTTGCGGCTCCCCGTGGGCTTTTAGGCGTCCAGGTATGGTTGATTGTATTGGGCATGGATACTATAAAGAGACACGTGCCATGATTTTTGTAAGACACGGATGAGATGGAAAAGAGGTACACCATTCCTTTGTTGGACATGGTTGCTTGATGGAGAGATGGATAGTACCACCTTCTTAGACACGGATGAGACATGAGATACTTACCTAGGAGATTCGGGATAATGCTGGCAGGCCTTTTGCGTGGCCCTCACAATCAAGCACCAGACCGACCAAGGGTTTGTCGTCCCAGACATGTACACACATACATAAGTGCCTACATATGTACGTATGTACGTGTGTATGTGTGTACATGCGCAGGCCCGCCATGAGAAGCACCTGCACGGCGTCTGCGTGCCTGCATGCCGATGTACTCATCTCGCAGCAAGCAGGCAGAGCGCATGCTTTTCGTCTTTATTTTTCTTCTGATATGTGACATGTCTGGCGATGCCGCGGTGGCTGGGCGACGAATCACCATGGGCCATGTCCTGCCCAAGCAAACGGGACTGGGAACAAAAGCACCTCCATACTACATATGTACATACATATGTACATACATACATACATACATACACATGTATGTACTTGAGGTCTAAAAGCATCGTATCTTCAACGTCCCGGCATCCACCACCCCGAGCATTCCATTCCCTTGCCGTCCAGCCCCCTCGAAATGAAGAACCAGCTGGTTGAGCAGAAATCGAAATTACATACATTTCAGAACCACACGCATACAAGCACCAACGCTCCGACGAACCTGCATGTGAAAGACGAAGACGCGGGCCTCATGCTCATGGATGGGGAATTGGGGAATGGGCATACAAAACGGGAGATTCGAGCGATGCCACGCCAGCGTCCATTTCTCAAACGGGAGCAAAACATCATGTATACATATGTACATACATGCATGCATGCATATACAAAAAAGCTAGTCCCGTAAATCTCCCCTCATCTAAGACAAAACGCCACATGCATCCAACGGGCCACCGGGCCACGGGCCACCATCACGAACCACGGACCATGGACTGCACTGTGCATGCCGCGCGCGCGACGCAAAGCCTTGGTCTCATCTGTTATTTCCTTTCTTTTCGATCCCCCCCCCCTTTTTTTTTTTTGAATCA
>SRPT01000333.1:0-31469 GCA_018360205.1 Claviceps digitariae | reverse complement strand
TTCAAAAATAATAATGAAAAAAAAAAAAAAAAAAAAAAAAAAAAAAAAAAAAAAAAAAGTTGCGTAAAGACGTAGATGGTGCGTGGTGAAATGCCTGTGCGGTTTCATGGTCAAGTCGTATGGGGAAGTTAATTGACGCGGGTTATGGTAGCGGCGCCGTCGAGTGGTGGTCGTGAAACTTTGTATTCAATTTTTTGTACGTGCCATTGCAATGTAAGAGACACGGTGGAAAAGCCTCAAACTCGGTGGTCAGGAAAAGACAGTAGTAAAATAAAGCATAAAAGGATCAAGATGGGTGAGTCGGCCTCTCTGGTGACTGTTGGAAACCACCGGGTTCTATTCTGTGCTGTGTGCTCTCATGTAACAACCGACAAAGCGAAGCCATAAGGAATGAACCCTTCTTAGACGTCATCTGGCTTGCATCATTGCCTGTCCCGGAGATACAGTCGTTTCAGAATCTCCTTCAGGTATCCGTGACAGACCCCCTGCAGAAGCCCAGTGATTCTGATGTGATTGTATTTCAAGCTTTTTGGTGAGCTGCACAAGTGCCTTGTAATCGCTGGACTGGAATGGCTGTCCGCTATTTTGTACGTAGTTGAGCAGTGTGTTGGCAGCTCGCCTAGCATCTTCCTGCGTAGGCGAAACAGGGGACGTGTCGACTGATGTGTTCGACGTTCGGACTACGAGGCCGGAAGGAGCCTCATTGCGTTGGGTTCGCAGCGGTGATGTCAGTCCTGTATTGATTGTATAAGGCTTGGGCTGCAATTCGTTCACTGGTGAACTGATGGCCGATGAAGACGTCAACATGTTCGGGGGCAGTTGCGGCGTCATTGGCTCACTGGTTCCGGGGGCGTGCTGGTTGGCAAAGTCAATGTCAAGAGATGGGAAAGTATTGCTGCGTTTGCCGCGGTGGTGGTAATCGTGCGGCAGATCCTGTCGAATTGCCACGGGCTGGAACGTGCCGACGTTGGGGTCGGGTGAGAAGTTGAATGTTCCGGTTGGGCTCAGCGTTCCTCCAGAAAATGATGATGCGGCACAATCCCGAACGTCACTTGTGAGAGATGCTGTCGATTGCGACTGTTGCTGTCGATAGGTGAAGCCGAATTCCATGTTTTGCTCCTGGCGGGCTTCCTCGTCACTGCGACTGCCCGACAGCGGCGACAGTGGGTGAGTTGGCGAGGCAGGAGATATTTCGTTTGGTGTCGTGCTGGGTTCATGGTTTTGAGAATCCGCCCCTCGACTGTTATCGGAAATGTTTGATTCTGATTCGCGTCGAAGGCTTCTGTCTGTGCCAAAGCCATGTTTCTGCTTGAATTTCTGTAGCCAACTACTCGTGAGGGTTGCGAGGATTGCATCCTGATTCTCGCTGGCGTGCGCAAATAATCTTGCTTGTTCCATAATGTGTTCGTCTTTAATCTCGAATCCGGACTGCTGCTGACGACGGACGTGGATGCTCAGTGTTCTGTCGAAATCGGGGTTTTTGGACTTGGCGTTTCGTTTCGCCGTGGCTGGATCTGGCTCTTGTTCCCTTCTCAGAAATTGCTCCTTCTTTCTCAAGACTTTGGACACGGTGCTGTAGAAATGACAGTCAGTGGTGTGCTTGATGAATTCAAATAAACTTGATTGTAGGATGGGAACTCACCTGCGCTCGACACCGAATTCTCGGCCAATATCGGCTTGTCTAGTACCTGGATGATCCTCGTGGAATTGACACATGCGTCTCTTTTGCTCCGTTGTTAAAGTTTTGCGGCCCTTTTCTACTTGGCTTGGTAACTTTGGAGGTTCTATCGTGGGCGGTATCCGCGACACTGGTGAAGCGGAAAGGGGAGGAGCAGAGAGACTTCCAGAGACAGTGTTTGCGTTTGTCAATTGACTCGGCCATGCAGTGGTGAGCATTGGCAACTGATGATGTCCCATTGGTGCCGAATGTTGCATCATTGCTTGTTGATGTTGATGTTGATGTTGGTGCTGATGCTGGTGTTGATGTTGATGCTGATGCTGAGGCTGATGCTGCGGTGGTGAATGGGGCATCCGAGGCATCGATTCCGACGTCATGCCATGAGGCACAAAGGCTCCGAAGCCGAGATAGTCATTCATGGGACTTCCATCGTACGGGCTTTGGCTATAAGGACTTATGGTAGTCCACCCGTCATTGCCGTATGCAGCGTTTTGAGCAATGACCGTTGAATCTCGTCCCAAAGAAACAGATCCGTCTGCAGTCGTGTTCATTTTACTTCATATGCGGTTCACCTTCTGGCGAACTCTCCAGACAGCAAGGTCCGCTCTGAATCGTCTGGATCAGCAACTACTCGTAGCATCGTCGTTGGTAAAGGGATTTTATCCAAACATTGAGTGTGTTCGACCGTGGAACCTTTTGTGTACCACTCGAGTCGCCGTCAACCAGGAAAGTGACGGCCAGGAGTGTAGACAAGAAAAAAAAAACACTTACCTCTTTGAAGTGCAAAGCGTTGGTCAGCTCATTACCATATCCTGCTGGCAATGCGGACAAGATTTGGCACGAGTCAACAAGGTTTTTTTCGGCTCTCGCTGTCTTTCTCAATGGAGGCTGCGACGATTACTTGCAAACTATGGTAAACTTTGTCAGCGACCGTCTGACAAGAGACAAGTTTCCCAATAGAGCAGCAAGATGCTTGGGGAGTCTTGGAGGTCCATCTAGGCTTTGAACTTCGAAAGACGATGATTACTCTCTTGGTCTGGGGAGACTCTGGCTCTTGTGTGCGCTGACAGAGTTTCATTTGCTGTGAGACTTCCCGTCGCCATTATCTGAGCAGTCGACGATAGAAGTCAAAACAGGTTCAATGACTTTCCTTCATCAAACAAGACCGAGAAAGCCCTTGGCATCCTCAGTTTGATGCGAGGGGCTCAATGGAAAATGTCCTGAGACGGTCTAAATGAAAGGAATGCGGGAGCGGAGTGGGCAGCTACGCCAGCAAAATGTTGACAAGGACAAGCAACGGCTGATGGATGGACGATGGGTCTAAGAATTGCTTGGAAGGTAGAACTTACTGATTGAGCTGTCCCAGGGTCTGATGTAGATGATGTCCGTGGAAGTCAAAACTTGGTGTTTGCAGTCGCCTGGCTGCTGGTAGTAGTATTGGAGAATTGGAGAACGCAGTTCCAGCTTCTTGCACAAAATGCCGGCAAGGGGGTAGCACCACAGGGTCAGATAAAGCACTGATGTTGAATACATACATACATTATGTATGACAACCGATGGAAAGGATAGAACATGGCCATGTACACTGTACCTACACACGTAGATATGTACTCAATGTATATGTGTATATATGTATGTACGTAGGTAGCTAATGATTAAGCACACATGCTTGCTGTACACTCACCACTGGTGGGCTGGAGACCGCCTGCCCCCTAATTCCTATCAGTCTTTTTTTTTCTTTTCTTTTCAGGGGTGGTTGACTGGGGTGTGTGAGGGGGAAAACTTTTGAGCAAAAGAAACCGAGACAGTTCCAAGAGCAGCCAGGACGGAGAATGGTGCGGGTGTGTTTTGAAATGTCACGTCGGCCCAGAGATTGGGCAAAGTGGCGGGTAGGATCAAATCTTGGAACGGGATAGGTGTGAGCGAGGCGACGAGACCCAAGCATGGGGAATGGAGTGGAGGGGAGCCATAGTCGGACGAGATTGGGCATTGCTCATCAGGTCAAGACAACAAGACGGTCAGCGATGGACCAGGGCCTGAGTCTGGATGGAGTCTGGACGGGGTCTTGTCACTGGTGTAAAGGAACAGCGAGAGACCATTCTCCACGTACACATGGCAGATGCCAATGTGAGTGAATGGATGAATGTGCGTTTGCCCAAGTCATTGATACTTGTCGTGAAGACGTAAATGCCATGCGTTGCTCTGGCACCTGATGTACCTGATGAAGCAGGAATGGATCCATCTTTGATGGCAAGCACATATGAGCCGCGCTGGGGTGCAGCTGCTGGTGTCTGGGGAATGGTACTCTAAGCTGTGGGCTGTGGGATGGATGAATTTCTATAAGTCCAGATGTCGGCATATGTTGAGAAGCTCGTGCCGTTCCCTCTCCCTCCTAGAACGGCATGTACATATGTACAACATGTATGGAATTGCGATGCAGAATGGCTCAGGCTGCCATCCAGGGACGTACCCCTGGGCCCTGACAGAACAGCTGGCTTCCACCCGAGCATGTCGGTCGACGAATTGAGTGTGGTGGCACAGGCGCATCGAAATCTTGACGCCGCGCTGGTCGCCGGCGGACATCAGCATCATCGTGGACAGCCACATGATGCTAGTGTTACTCACTGAGAGGAGGGAAGAGGTCGATGGTAATGCGAATGCAGGCGAAGCGACTTTGTCTCCAATCGAACAGCATTGTCAGTCGAGTCGAGAGAGAGGCAAAAAAAGCAAAAGCAAAGGCAAAGGCAAAAGCAAAAGCAAAAACAAAAACAAGAAAGAAAAAAGAAAGAAAAAGAAGAAGCCAGGCTATCAAACCTGGCCCCGACTGAGACTTGGTGGGTGAAGAAGGCAACTCTGGCAGAGGATTAGCCGCGCGGACAAGATGACGCAACTCCTGAGCCTAGATGAGAACCACAAAAAAAAAAGGGAATCAAACCTGGTTTTGTTGTTGCTTGCTTTGTGAGGCATGGCGCAGATGTTGCAAGCTGAGGTGGCGGTTCATCCATCATGGATTCCGGGTGGTGCCAGCTGCGCCTCAGGCAAAATCAAAATTTGACTTGAATGCTCCTTCCTTCCCTTCATGTTTCCTCCCCTCTGCTCCTCTGACCACGCCCGATTTCCTGCAACCCATCGACGTTGACGATGTCTCCAATGTTGTCTCTTCACTCTTCGCATCTGGACAGAGCCTCTTTCCATCTGTCCATCTCATTGCGGGTTCTATCTCGTTGATTACGGTCCGAGATGGCCAAGTTTCCTCCAACAAGGGCGCCTGCGGTGTCGCGACTCGCGAGTCGCTACTCCGCGGCCACTTGCTTCTCACTGCAGCTTGGTCAACATGCCGGGAGATTTCCAAATTGCCTACATGTACCACAGAGCGGGCGACAGACGCGTGTCACAAAGCACAGCAGGCACAAGCAGCGAGCCACATCGAAGTTCGACATTCAACGCACCACGGACTGCTAAAAATCAATGTCCGGCCACACCCCTCCTTGCGTCCACTAGGTACAGGGATTCTCGCACCGGGGTTATTATTGAAGACGTAAGGATCAAATTACCGGCCTGGTAATAGGCAGATCGTCTGATGCAATGGGGCATCCGCTAAGCAGTTTTAGGCCTTGAACACTCCAGCCAGAGTCACTTGACACAGTTGAAACTTCAGACGATGAATCTCTCAACATGGTGAGTCTTGGCGCTGCTGGCGACCTGTCCTCACTAGGTCCCGACACTACTCGCAAATCTTGGCTCATATGATTCTCCTGTAAGAAAGGAGTGGCAAGTTCCGCCTGCGACAGTTGCAGATCTTTGACACACAAGGAAATAAAACCTTTTCCTTGGAAAGTGAGAAAAGTTCGCTGTGCAGGTACCCGGCAGATGCATCAGGCACATAACCAATTATTGCATCCACAAAGTAGCAAGATCAACCCTAACGCACTGTCCGGGACAAGTCGCTAACGCTGTTGCCTCTGCTTCAGCACGGAAGGCTTTGTCTCTCTGTCCGAGACATTTCATGGCCCTGGCCATGACACCACGCGCACCGAATAGCCACATTGCGGGATGTATCCGGCTCCATGCCGTTTACATTTAGCCCTGTCCGATGGACCAGAGGACGGGAAGACGTCCGCTCGACAGGGAATAACCCTGTCGAGCCGCCCTCGGCCTAGAACAGAAATGCCAGATAGTGCATACATACAAGGTCTTTTTATTGATGGCAGGGTTCCTCCATGACGATACAAAGGCCTTTTCAGTCATTTGCCGTCAGTTGTCCAGCGGCGACATCAGACCATCAGCCTCACGCTGCATCACGCAATTGATGGAGCAGTCCGTCTCATGACGCGCATGGAGACATCATGGACCCTGGCGACAAAATGCACTGTCCAATTTGACGATTGATATCAATCGGTCACTTCGGACGTTACTAAATTGCGGGGCTCGTTGATTTTCATATTCCATACCATGGTTGTAAATACAATTATAATTCCTGTTGAGCGGTCACGTCATGTGGTCACGGTTATTATAAACATGATGGCTCGATCGCGATGGTCATCGTTTCATCCAGAACCCTCCCCCACTTGGGAAGAGAAGACGATCAATTGCTCGAGATTTCTCGTCACTAAAGGCTGCTTTAATACGGAGCATTAAAAGCGACGTATTCAGTGGGAAAAGTGAGTTGACATGGAAATATCGCCAAATCGGGCACTCAATATCTGCAGAATTCACATTGGTCTCTGAATCGTCAGCCTATGGACCGTTCCGACTTGTCTTGCAGAATGTTTGCTGCGATTTCTTGAGCAAACAGGATTTTATATATCCCTCTCACTCGACCCCTGCATGATTCATGAAGGTCTGAGTCATTGCTAAGTACTAAATGTACGTAAGTACGTACATAAGTACTTACATATGTACATACACATTGAGGTACGTGTGCACAATACTGGCAGACCTACCTACCTACTTAGTACTTATTTACGTGCCCTCCTACATATTGTTGTAACCGTATCCGAAATCCATCACTATTATAGCACAGCTAACAGATTGGAGCCGGGCGTCAGTTGTCATCCCTCGGAGAGCCGGGTATCCTATTCCAGTAAAAATCAAATGAGGCTTGAAGAATGATATCACTGAACGCCATAAAAATACATATCACAATGAGTTGGCCCACAAACCGCTCAACAAGATACCTATCTGAATACAGCATATTACAAAACGTCCGCGTTTTCTTTCGCCGCGAGGTCAGAATATTTGAGGCGCTCAGGCGACTTGCTCATTGTTAGACCGCCAGATAACAACGTGTCTACGTATCCGGTCCTTTTTCCTGCCTTGCGCGCAACTGCATAGCAGCAGCGCCTCTTGGAGAAGACTCAAATAGCGCATATGACAGCGACATCAGTCCCGCTCCCGGGTCAAGTCAACAGTGGGACAGCTATGCACGATCCCTGTCTCTGTCTTTGATATCCGCCCCCCTTCAACGCAAGGGGATATACCGTGCTACGCTCGGTTTTTCAAGCTTCAAGGAAGACGCGCATCATATTGTTTAGAATGACTTACTGTGATGCATAACACTCAACACGATCTGACAAGCAATGGTTGTAAAGTTCAACATGGAATTTTTTAGATCCTTGTCATCAACGACTCAACATGATTAGCCCTGGAATTCCGGATGGTGATGCGGCCTCTACCCAGTATAGGGCTGATGGAGACACCAGCTTTGGGCTTTGATCAGCTGGCTAGACGATCGACAGAGCCTTGGCTAAGCCGAAAGAAATTTTCACAACTTTCTGTCGTAATAGGAAACTTTAGACGGATGGATGATATGCGAAGGTTAACTGTTGTCTGTTGTCCGAGCCCAACTAATCACGGATCTGCTGGGTACGCGCCGGTAAAGCTGGTGCATGAGGCGGAACTTACTGGAAGCGCAGGCTAATTGGCTGCCGTCAACAATCAAGCTGCCAATAGCAGTTCAGAGACCAAGATTCTCATGATTCAACTGCATACATATGTATTCCTTTGGTGCCGAGAAGGCTACATCTTTGTACCTATCCATTGTTTTTAAAAAATAAATAGGTACGGAGGTCTAGCCTTCTCGGCACCAGAGAGATGTATAATGAGTCCGCTTTTTATCCACCAGACTGGTCCCGAGAGAGCGTGGAAGAGCTGATTATGCCTCGCATAGCATCATGACGACGGCGTGCTTCGCAGAAAAACATATATCGTACATATGTACATACATACAACCGTATAAGCCAGGGTCTGCGTCTGTGGACAAGGATTCGCCTGGCTTGTGCTGAGGACAAACGAAAAAAATGTGAGAGTTACAGGGGAAAGGTTGACAGGGCCATATTGCCGTCTCGTCGGGCATTCGGCGGCGATCGCTGAAGAGCAAAGAGCGCGACATGGGTAGCCATGAATAATGGCTCGGTAGAGTGCCGCCGGTAGTCGTGCCCTGCTCTACTAGTAACAAAGACGGTTTGGACTAATTTTTAGTACAGACTTGTTGGACAATACTAATCCCACAAGGCCGATCATTGCACAGCGCGGGACGCAACGTGGTATGGAAAGAACGTCAAACTGCACAAAGACGAACGATTGATACTCGCCAGCTGGTATCATTTGCCAGCCAGCGTCCAACCACCACATGTGCTTTTTTTTTTTTTTTTTGCTGGGGAGTCGGGACTGGCCCAATTCGATTGCGCGACACAGGTGACAGGGGAAACTTCCCGACGCCACTACCAAGGAGTCTGGACGACGCGACCCAATCTGCGGCCATGGTAAGCGCCTCAGCCCGATGTCGCGCCCACACGTTGTGACGCTGGTGTGTAGTGTCCGTACTTGCGCATCTGCTGTATGTACAATGTACAATGGCCCAGACATGGCCCAGATGACCGTTCCTGTTCCGACTTCCGAGTACGTAACAGAACGAAGAGGGCTTGGTAAAATTGGTCATTCGCTGCCTACTGGATACCCAACTGAGACCTCGATCCTGCCTGCTCACGGACATCAATACTTGTTATCCACGGCCAACATGGCGCCGCCATTCTGCGCAACTTGGCCAGCAAAGAGCAAAGAGCAACCTTGCCAACAAATCTCCGACGCTTCTGGACGCTCCTCATATACATTGAATGTATGTATGTATGTAGACGTATGTGGATATATGTGCTACCATCGGCTGGTCTTCTTCTTTTCCTCTGATTTCACTTGGACCTCTTCCTTCCATCTTGTTGGTAGATTAGATCTGCCAACAAGGGGCGGAACCGAGGAGCAGAAAAGCGGCCGCATATCAGGCCGCCCACGGTCTTTGTCTGCCCTTCGGCTACGCTATGCAGCATAGATGGATCAACAAGACGCATGTTTTCCTGGGGTACGGCACAGAAGATGCATAAGCATGACAGCAGTCGACAGTTGGGCGAATGTCCTACTTGCAGTCGTTGTTGTCGGCCGTGTATGTACACCTTTGCCGAATCCAGCTTGGGTGTTCCATTGATTTTCCGTCGTGTCTACACGTCCACTTGCTTTTCTTTTCTTTTCTCGGCCAAAAAAAAAAAACATACATAGGTACAATGAGCACCAGCTCACGAGCATTCGCCATCTTCAATAATCATCTTCTATTTTCGAGCTTGACTGCTTTTTTACAACCACGCGAAACTATACTGATCATGGCCTTTGCTTTTTTGAGCAGACATTGCTTAAAAAGCCCAAATCGCAACCCGAATTTCCGGATTCCTGCACGCGTTATTTCTCTCTATCCTGGTCCTCCGTCACGAGTGCGCGGCTCGTCTTGAGGCTATGCCATTGGAGCTTAGCTTCCCCTTAACTAGTAGACAATCAAAGCCAATGCGGAGAAGTCTTGGTTGCCTCTCGTGATCAGGGTGACATCTGGCCCCGCAGGCGATGCATGGCCAAGAAGGTGAGGGTTCCCTCCGCTCCGGAAAGACAGACAGACATGGATGGCATGTGGACTGTTGATTGGTCTTGTGGTAGAGAGCAAAGACAGTTATCCGTTCAGGAAGGACAAAAAAAACCGAGGATAAAGCATGACGCGGATTGGGCGGCAACGCTCATTTCCAAAAAGACACGGCATTGCCACGAGATGTCGGGGCGTACCAACAATCAACAGTCGGGGTTTCTTGATTCGGACAAGCACAATCCATTTTCAACAGGAAATTTCAGTATTGCAGCGGCGTCAACCCCTCCTCCCACTCATGCCCGCGCGGCCCCTTCCTTCTCCTGGCAATTGCCCCAACGCTCCAATTACTACACAGTCATCCCCACTCCAGTACAGCAACTGGTTTGTAGTAGCAGTCACCGCTTGATAATAGTTACTATCACTAATGTTAGCAAAGCCACGACTCCCCATGCCGCATGCCGGGTATTAACAAGGGCTGGTGGTCACGTTGTCATATTAAGTAGGACAAAAGGAGGGCGCAAGAAAAAAGAAGCATGGCTCCATCGAAGAGAGACGCTGACGTCAAGGTCTCTTTGCCACCAACATCTCCTTCGAGGGCGCAAAAAAGTGCCTCTTGCATTTAGACAGTGACGTCATGATAGGGGGTCCAAAGATAAGAGGGTGGCATGTCGGAAGGGCAGCCTAGGGAGTATCGTCTCCTTATCCGTGCACTTACCAACATCCTCATCTTCGAGTTCGTGCGCCAGGCCAACTCGTTGTGGCTGATGTTTCACGGATTTGCCGTAGACAATGGCTGTCTTGAACTGTTCCACAATGGTCCGGTGAATTGAGTTGCACTAATTTGCCGACTGTTAGTTCTTTATTCTCTCTTGTTCTCATGTGTCCTCTTTTCTTTGATTTTTTTTTTTTTTCGTTTTACCCCCCTCAAGTTTTCTCCTCTTCAAATGTCTAAGACAAACCACTGAACAAGGTTTTGCCAGAGAAAAAGAGGGGCGGGTGAGAGCATAAAAATCGGTGACGTGACGGGACATGACGTGACGGAAAGGAGGATGACGCACAAAGTCTTCAACGGTAGATCGGTTTGAGCGCAAGACAACGGGAGCGGAATAATCTGGCGCTCGGCCCTTGGGTTTGGTGTAGACGCGCTTGAGGTTGAGTTGCTCCCACATGGCCTCCATCAATTCATCAATGTTCCAGCCGTGTTCGGAACTGATGGGGACGGAATAGGGGATTCGGTACAGCAGGTCGAGCTCTTCGATGCTGATGGAGTCGATCTTGTTTAGGCAGTATACGACCGGGATGTAGCTGTTTGCGCAGAGGACAAAGAAGAAGAAGAAGAAGAAAAGAAAAAGCCATCATTAGCAATAAATTACACACAATGCGAGCACAAAACATCATTTTGTTTTGTTTTGTTTTTTTATCCGCGCGCGAGGCAAGACTATGCTTCAGTAGAGGCAAGAGTCCAGACAAGTGCGTGGAATTGGTACTTACGCCCTGCTCTTTGCCTCCAGAACATCAATCAGATCATCCACAGTCGCATCGCAGCGAATGGTTATGTCTGCAGAATTAATCTTGTACTCGCCCATGACGGCTTTGATTTCGTCATTGTCAATGTGCGACAGAGGAACGGTGCTCGTAATGTTCAGGCCGCCCTTGTCCTTCTTCTTGAACGTGATGTTGGGTGGTTGTTTATTGATTCGGATCCCGAAGCCCTCGAGTTCGGCCTCGATGACGCGCTTATCCGTCAGAGGCTTATTGACGTCGAGCACGATGAATATGAGATGGCAGGTCTTGGCCACGGCAATGACCTGACGACCTCGGCCGCGGCCGTCTTTGGCGCCTTCGATGATACCAGGCAAGTCGATGATTTGGAGCGGTGCACCTGGGGGAGAGAAATCAGTCAGCGATGCTAGGCCAATATGGAAGGGGGGACAGCTCCGAGTGTCTAACAACAACAACAACAACAACAAGGGCAACAAACGATGGCACACAAGAATCCCACATCATAACACCACAATATCCTCTCTCCGCATCCGCACCCCCCCCCCCTCCTTCCGCGCCAAACCAGCCGAACCTCGTTGTAACAAAAGAAAAAAAAAAGGGAGAACAAAGAGAAGAATCAAAGAAAAAACACCACCCAACGCACCATTATAAACAACCTGCCCAGGCACCGACGTCAACGTCGTAAACTCATAAGCCGCCGCCTCAGAATGCTGCCCCGTCAAACGACTCATAAGCGTACTCTTCCCCACCGAAGGAAATCCAATAAATCCTATACTCGCAACACCCGTTCTCGCGACGTCGAAGCCCGCGCCGCCGCCGCCACCACCACTGCTGCTCGGGGTGAGCAGCTCGCGTTTCAGCTTGGCGAGCTTGGCCTTGAGTTGGCCGAGATGAAAAGAGGTGGCTTTATTTTTTTGCGTCCTGGCCATCTATTGTTTTTTGGTTTCCGTTGACACGTGTATTTGTCGGGGTCGTTAGAAGTGATTCTCATTGTCGCAAATGTTTCTCGATCCGGGGTGGGGAGGGGATTTGTGTGCATGCCAAATTCGAGGTGTTTTCCTTGATTTTTTGATTTTTTTTTCGCTTTTCATTTGGCTTTATTCAACGGACATGACGCTTCCTTCCGGATAGACAGTCCATGTCGTGGTAAAACTACTCCAATGCAAAATGAATTACGCACCTCGGACTCAATCTCCTTGATCTATATTCGTTCAGTCTCCCACATTAGCATCCAAGCTAGTCTTTTCCTCCGCAACACCTCTCTTAAAATCTCAACATGACAAGAGAGGGCGCCTCCGCGCAGGGACGGTCACAAAGACGAACGAACCTTTTCTACTGTCGTCGACATGATGGCGGTGGTGGGCACACCGAGCCCGTCTCGATCAGTGAATGCGCTTGGTTTTTCTGGTCAAAGGTCGAAGGGGGTGACAAGAGTCGATGGTAGTTCGTTGGTGCGCGAAGTCGAGCGGTCGTTCTCGGGAAATAATGCGCCGTTGTGGTGAGGTCTGGGGGGAATGGAAGAGGTCAAGGCTGTGTGATTGAGGTCGAGGTCGATGTCGAGGTCGAGGTCGAGAGAGGCTTGATTGATTTGTGGTGGGCTGGTGGGGTAAATTTTTATGGGCAGCGGTGGTGAGTGGGTGTGGGTGATGTCAGTTTTTTTTTTTTTTTTTTTTTTTTTTTTTTTTTTAGTTTTTTTTTTATGCTGGACTTTTGCACCACCACCAGCATTAGCTTTGGACATTGAATGGAATCAATATGTGCACGGTACACCGCTGAATATTAGAATTGGCGAATTTTCACTTTGGCAGGTTGCAAGTTCAAAGGGCAAACAGGTACCAAGTATCATTTCATCACCACGAAACAGGGCGGCATCCCCTATCCCTTGGTTCGTGAACATACATACATTCAGCCGGAAAAGAAATAGGTATCTCGCTCAGAAACTATAGACATCAAGGATAACGCCTCAGCTGATGCTTTTTCCTCTCTTCCATCCTGACCATAGCCAACCCCCACCGTTCCATTCGTATACATATTTATGTATGTATATATATATTGGGTTTTTTTTGTTTCTTTTTTTCCTTTTCTATCGCCATTCTCTCGACCTTCATTCGTATCCTGAGCCATCTGGTGACATGGCCGAGTTTGTGTCTGTGCAAAGCAGCCATCCAAAAAAAAGTGCGGATGGTTAAAAAAAGAAAAAAAAAGAAGAAAAAAAAAACATAACAATGCATCCGCCCAAATCCTACGGCCGTCGAGTATTTCAGATCGTTTTTCTCATCATGAAGCCACATGTAAAAGTGAAAAGCAGAATGAGCAACGCTGGCTCCCGTTCCAGCTGCCTGTCCGCATCTCCAACTTGGAACCAGTTGTAGCGATCCAGTGTTTTATGGAAGTCCACGCATATACATGTTCGAAACAAAAAAACAGACCATGAAATGAAGAAGTGGAAACGGAGTAATAATCAGGTGGAAAAAGTCACGTCGAAAGTAAGTAAAAAAATGTATCGACGGATTTTTTGTGTAGGCGAATTTTTGATGATATAAATCAAGTCAACCGTATCCTGTCCATCTGTTGCATCGCTCGGTTCGGCTTGGTTCGGCTCCCGGTGACAGCTTGATTGGACATGCTCAAGTTTTCCGTGCTTGTATAAGATCATGAACACATATACATATAGCATTAGCCCTTCTCATGCTGAACTTCCATGAATGCCGTTCACCTGAGCTCCATTTGTACGACCGTTTGGTCCATTCACAGCTGCTTTGGTCGGTGTAATATGTTTCTGCGTTGTCGGCGATGACAAATCGCCGTTCGTTAGAGAAGGCGTTCGCGCACCATTGACCAAGTGCTCGAGGCCCTGCTCCATACATATCCGCACATAATCAGGGTCTTCGGGAAACACTTGAGTTAGACCTCGACGCGGAACTCGGATTTCTGGAAAAGGCATGTTGCTCGTCTGATGGCTGCTTGGCAGTTCTTCTCCTACCAAAGTTCCTTGGATGTAGTATTTGCGACGAGGCGCAAATCCATGGAACCGATCTACACCTGGATCTTGCTTCCATTTGCATGTTGGCTGCCATCCCGGGACTTGTGATTCGCTTTCCAACAATTCACGATATTCCACCGTCAACTTGAGGTTGCGAAGGTGGGGAATGTTGGGTACCGTGTAGAGGAAATCGGATAACTAGAGGAAAGGTAAAACAAAAAAGGTCAGTATTGATTGTGCATCTACTTCCTGGCGTTGCGCTCAGAACAAACCTTGACAAAGAACATATCCAAGGCCTCAAACTTCTCCCACGCCGTCTTTATTAACTGCTGCTTGGTGTGAATATCGCATTCGGAGGGTTCGATTATGTCACCATAGCAGCCGGGAACTTGACGCCCAAGATCCCACAAGGTCTGTGACAACAAGCAGTATCTCGGCCACTCTGTTCGCCAGATGGTAACTTTTCCAAGAAGCGAGACGGGGACGCGTTCCCAAGCAGTATCTTTTAACGCATATTAGTTTCGGTCCTTGAATCAACAGAGGAGGGGGGAAAAGTGTCCGTGGAAAGAAAATGTTGTACATACATCTTGACAGATCCAGGTCTTTCTCCCCGAGAAGCAAAGCAACATGGGTGTTTAGAACCCACTGCTCGCGGCCTTCTGGTGTACCGGTAAAGGCTGGCCGGATCGTGTCATATCGTACCCCGAGCATGGTTTTGAACTTCTCAGCAATGATAGCCGTCTTTGGCCCCGGATGTTTGTCAAGCCACCGAAGGAGGGGAGGGAGCTTGTCCAGGCGAGCGCGTTCTTGTTCATCGCGAATGCGCTTCAGTTCTGCTTCCCGTGCCGCGCGTTTGCGTTCCAACTCTTCTCGGTGGGCACGGTCACGACGCTCACGCTCCTTTCTCTCCTCCTCTTCCCGTTGACGACGAGCCTCTTCTGCTGCTTCGCGTTGCAGCTGTTCTTTGCGATGACGTTCTTCGTCCTCGCGCTGTTTGCGCTCCTTCTCTTCGCGTTCTTTCCGCTCTTCCTCCTCACGTAGTTTACGCTGCTCGTCTTCTTTTCTCTTTTCCTCCTGCTTTCTCCTTTCCTCCTCCTTTCTCCTCTCCTCCTCTATTCTCCTCTCCTCCTCCTTTCTTTTCTCTTCTTCCCTTCTCTTTTCCTCCTCCCTTCTCTTTTCCTCCTCCTTTCTCTTTTCCTCCTCCTTTCTCTTTACCTCAGCCTTTCTCTTCTCCTCCTCAGCTTGTTTTCGCTTTGATTCTTCTTCGCGCTGAGCCGTAATACGACGCTCCCGCTCTTCCTGCTCCTTGCGTTTCTTTGCCTCCTCTTCTTGCTCCCTGTGCTTCTTTGCTTCATCTTCTAATTGGCGCTTCTTCTTAGCCTCTTCTACTCTCCGAGCCTCCTCCTCCTTCTTCTTCAGCTTCTCAGCTTCAACACGTCTCTGATCATCTTCTGCCTTTCTTGCTGCTGTTGCTGCTTCTTCAGCTTTTCTTTTCGCTCTCTCTCCTTCAAGCTTGGCTTTGGCTTCATCCCGAGTCTCGGCTGCCTTGTTGGGTACTAGATCAGGCATAGGCACGTCAACATCCTCGTCCTTGACATGGATTGGCTTTTCCTCGCTTGAAACCGCAGGGTGGAAAGGTTTAGTTTCCGCGTCACGTCTTGGGTTCTCATCTCGTTCTTTCTGGCTCGGCGTATTCGTCAACCTGAGAGAACCGTCTCGAGTGGAACTGGATTTACGCTGTCGACCGTCCTCTGATGCTATGCGCTTCGGTCTACTTTCACGACCATCCGCATCCAGACGTCGCCTTTTCGCGGGAACGTCAGTACTTTCCTTATCGACATCACTCGGCCTGTCAGGTGTCAGGCTCGTACGGTGTCTCTTTGAGGATCCGTCACTCGGAGGCCAATCTTTGGTTGACTCATCGCGCTTGAGAGCCTTGGCCCTGTCATGGTATCTTTCGGACGGCCTCGCCCTTTCTGCTGAAACGTCGTCGCCGCGATTCTCCCGAGGGCTTGACGGTTCTTTCAGCGAGGAAGTTCTCTTTTGCTTGTCGCGTTCGCCTCTTAATTCACCCTTCGACACCAATTTCCGCCTGGGTTTTGCTGCCTCGCCTTCGGACGACATGCCAGCAATTTCCGATTCAGCACGTCGAGCTTTGGTTGCCTTGTGTGACGGAGCAGGCGAGGGCTCACGGTCAGACACGCCAGAAACGACGGAGACATCCTTCTTTGGTCTCGCGGGAGTCTTCTTTCGAAAATCTTCGTCGCCCTTGTTGTTACTCCTGGAGTTCGATTGCTTTTTATCGCTTGGACCGTCAGGTTTTAACGGCTTCCTCTTGTGCACGCTTTCCTTGGATGGACTAGAGAGGCGTCCTTTGGTCGACTTCAGTTCCTCAATCACATCCTCTCTCCGTAACGTTCTATCTCGTTCCCGACGTCCACCGGGTGATTTAGGTTTCAGCATGTCTTTATGAGATCGCTTGTATTCGTCGTATGCGTTCTTGAGCAAATGCTCCTCTTCTTTCCAGTTGGTACCTTGCCGTCTTCGAGCAATCTCGTAGTACGTCTCTCCTTTAAAGCGACGAGTGGGATCAAAGTTATGCTGTTCCAGAAGCAGTTCAACAACCTTGATGTTCTCTTGGCCGATCGCGGCGAGAATAGGTGTGGCGAACTCTGCAGGCAGGGAGTTCACAGGACCAGGGTCAGCGTTGGCACCGCCCAAACCGAGCAGGAGCTGAATGACCAGATCGTGGCCTCCTCTGGCTGCGGCGACCATGGATTCTGGATCGTCATAGCCCTCCTTGACCTGAAGTATGCGGGCCACAGTTTCCTCATCGCCGCGACCAGCAGCTTGTCGCAGGGTCTTATCGTCAAGAGGCATGTATAGCAAATCATTTCTCGTTTTCGTGGAACGGACTGTCCCACTCCTCCGGCTTGTACTGCCGGACGTTGCTGCCGGAGAATGCCGCGGGCTGTCAGGGGCATGAGAATCCCGGGTATCAAGATTGTCCGTGTGGGAATGCCGGTCCTCGGACGTCCGCCGTCGTTCACCAGCTCGCTTTTTAGCCTTGAGCAGCGCCGCACGGATCTCGTCGGCGTTGTCGGTATCCTTGGTCACCCGGTCGATAGGTTCTTCTCCGTTTACATTGGCTTTACGGGGGTTCACACCTGCATCGAGCAGGAGGTTGACTACACCCAAATGACCATTGTCGACAGCGTCGAGTAAAGGAGTGTCCTTATCGTAGTTGACACAGTCCAAGTTGCAGCCAGCGTCGATCAAGAGCTTCACAATATCCTCACAACCATTTATTGCGGCTATCTGAAGCGGTGTATTTCCGGCGTAGTCGGCAACATTCAAATCCTCTGGTCGTTCACGGAGCCGTTGCTTGGCAGCGTCATACTCACCGCGCGCGCACGCTCTGGCAAGTAGAGTTTGGCCATGAGCATCGAGATGCTTCTTGTGAGGACCCATCTTGGCCGGCGAAGCATTGTTATCCGCCGAAGCAGGAGTAGTTAGACTGCGCAATTTCGAGCTGCGGGGGTGACCACTATCGCCGTTGGAAGATTCATCCGTTTGATAATCAGTAGACTGGAGTGGAGGAGGTGGGTGTGGGCGCCGTTTTTTGCTCCCCAAGCCATTGGATGAGGATAGCTGAGAATGATGTTGAAAAGATGTGCTCCGTCGATGCTGTCGCGGAGGAGGTGAGAGAGAAGCATCACGGTTTTTGTGTTTTTGGTGAGAATTTCCAGTGCCCTTGTGTCTACTACTGTCAACGCCAACGCTTGTGGTGCGGGGCGGACGGGCTTTGCGAAAGTCACTCTCGTCGTCGGAATCAAATTTGGGGATATTGCGTTTGTTTGGCGGTAATCGTTCACCAGACTTCAACTTGTCGCGTAATGTTGTCTTTTTTGATGGTTTATGCGCAGATTTTTCAGATTCTGATGGTGATGAATTGGCAGCATCAGAGCGGCGCCTTCGGATGAGTTGATTTTGGTGATGATGTGGTGGAGAAGTCGGCGCAGAACTCAGCCCACTGGAAGCAGCGTCCTTGTGGCGACTTCGATGGTTCTTGTCGGCGATCGATGAGCCAGTGGAGACAGAAAGACGCTTGTGCCGAACGTATTCGTCAAGTCGAGGGCCAGGCGCGGAAGCTGCGGCCTTGTCACCATCGTGATCTGCTTTTGCGTGTCCGTTGGCACTTTTGCCTTTAAACGGGTCTCCATCGCTTTCACTCTTGTCTTCTTGCCTCACTTTGCGGACCTTGGAGGGTGAATGGCCATCTTTCCCCGGAAGCACTATCGTTTCAGCGTCGGAATCGCGGTCCTCGACAGCCTCGTCGAGACGAGCAGTCGAGGCGGAAGGATCATCTACCGCGGGCGCAGTCGGGTTGGCCTTTGCATCGCGCTGAGGAGATGTCGACGCTGCTACCAACGGTGGCTTGGCTCTGCTGTCCGTCTCTAAGCTACGTCGCCGCCTGAGGGAAGCGCCAGCCGGCCTTGTGTGGTCCGAGTCGGCAGCATTCTGCGCATCCATGACATTTATCTGCGAGAGTTTCGGGCGAATAGAATCATCCTGGAGGTGAGCGGGAGACGTCGGCACAGACAACACCGCGAGGAGAGACGGCAAGTTGAGCGACAAAGCTGGCGCGTCTCACTAATGCCGAAAGCAGACCGTCTTTTTTTTTGTTTGTTTATTTCTTGGGGTGGGGAGGGAAAAGACGGCGATGGTTGTGCAGGCAGGCGACGTCGGTGCAGCCCCTGTCAAGGGCTTCGCTGTGATAGCCCGAGGCAGGTTGGCTGGGAAGCACGGAAAGCACGGCGCTTGACGGGACGGTATCGATGCTGTCGTGGCGTTGTTCTGTGCCAACTGTGAAAAGCACCTGGCAAGAAAAAAACCTGAAGGATGAGTGGTCGAGGAACTGGCGCCTACCAAAACAGAAGGGAGGATATGGATGGACGCGGACGCGGGTGTGTTGAGCAGCGAGACGTGGCGGCGATTGATGGTGGTAAAAAAGAAGACGATGTTTTGGATGGGAGACGACGGGACGGGATGGTTGGGATGGAGGAGATGGATGGGATGGATGGAGGAGGAGCGAAGAAGCGGCCATGAACGAATTTGCCTGCACGGACACGGAGCAGGCCAGTGAGTGCGTGAGTGGCGTGCTGGTGGTGGTCAGTAGCCAGCACGCGCCAGGGCAGGCCGGGCCGGACGGGTCAAGAGCCAAGGCTCAAAAGACAAGACTGGCTTGACTGGCCCAGACTGGACTTGAACTGCATGTGGGCAGAACCAGAGCACTGCCCCAGGCTGCAGACCACCAGGTACATACTGCCTAGGTACCCAGGATGCAGTACTGGCCCTACAAGTACAAGATGGTGAGGTCCAGAGTGGCCCTGTCGCTTGTTGATGACCGTCATTGACCTGCGTGGCCCAGTCAGTGGACTGACTGCGCAGCTTTTGAAAGCATGGGCCACGCACACGCAGGTCGAGCGGAAAGAGCGACCCAGGGCCAGACCGCGGCCCCCATTGCCTGCACTCACATTGCATTGATCATTGATGAATGACGATGGCCGACTGGCCAGCTGACCAGGACGTCTTCCAGTCACCAATCCATCCATCACTCATGACTCGACCAATCGACGACTCGGCTGCTGTTCTGCGCGGATTGCAAAGTGCAAAGTGCAAAGTGCAACCCGCAACCCGCAACCCGCAAACAGGGCCAACACAGGCCAGACAGTCCATGCAGTCCAAAAGACTCGAGCCGCCAGTCCACTCACCAGGTACAATGTAGTTGGCTGTCCCCATCCGTCTGCAGCCTGGGCCTGCACGCGGAAAAGCTTGATCCTCGCCGTTTCATTGGACAGCACGCATCACTAATGTGGGTCGAATGCGGTGAACGACTGAGACGCAAAGTGCACTTT
Organism: Claviceps digitariae; assembly: GCA_018360205.1. Taxonomy (NCBI): domain Eukaryota; kingdom Fungi; phylum Ascomycota; class Sordariomycetes; order Hypocreales; family Clavicipitaceae; genus Claviceps; species Claviceps digitariae. Next base: position 11,487 of record SRPT01000333.1, on the reverse strand, counting down.
GGGGCGCTTGGGGCCGGAAACGCTCCAGTGAGCCACCCAGTCCTCAGTCCTCCCACCCCAGTCATAGTCCCCGCCGTGACGCGGGCCCCTCATCAAGTTTCGTTTCTCCTGCATCTGCACTTGCAGCATTTGTGCCTCCTTGTTTCTCCGCTCCCCGCCCTCGTACAGTCAAGCAGTTGGACCCAAGCAGCCGAATATGATTGGTGTAATGGCAACCTCGCGAATCTCCACTATTCGCATCAGCCAGCAGCATGTGCACAGTATCGGTATACGGTATGGTATACAGTATACAACATCAGGCACCAACCAGATTCGCAATTCCTGCCAGTCCATCTCTGCATGTTTTGCCTCATCGTCGTCGGCATTTCTTGGACCTCACTTCTGCCCGACTCGCAGACTCGCAAGCTTGACTCTCCGCCTCTGGGCCCCCTAGTCGTGTTCATCACCCCGCAGTGATGCGAGTCCACCGACTATACGAGCGATACATCACCGATTGACAGTACACTACAGAAGAAAGAGTGGCACAGATCATTTCAGTCACGTATCACCTCATCTTTTCCTACTTGCAGCATGCATTATGTATTGGGTATGGGTATCCAGTAGGTACTTGTCGAGTACCTGAGCATAAGGTACGTGTTGTAAGTTGATACCCGTGCACTGTACTCTGTGCATGTGTAGGCACATTGTAGCTCCCTCGAACATGCGACTTTATCGGACGGCCTTGGTACGCCCGCCCGAGCACGCATACGCATTAAAACGTCTGCTCGATAAAAGAGCCAGGATTTACGCCCGAGCTCTTGTTTGCAACACATGATCATTATTATTGTCTCTCGGCATATTCGCATAGTCTGGAGTCGTTCCGTGTCTGCACCTGGCTCCCTCTCGCGAGTCGCCCGACGGCTCTGAGGCTTGGCAAGTTCAAGGTTTGACAGATGGTCAGAGCGCCACTTGCTTCGGAACACACAACTAGTGCGAGACTACTCCAGACAGAATCCGGATGTCCAGGAATCCACGAGTCCAGGTTTCGTCACCGTCACTGCGGCATGTGTCAACGAGAAGTCAAGCGCCGCAGCTCGAAGCGACCGCAGCATTACAATTCTTCCGCTCGGCTGAAAATTGTTCGCCCACGTCCGTAGCGCTGCCCCCTTTGCCAACAAATACCTTTTCTCGTCCAGCCGCCCGTCTCCCACCCCCTTCACCCCAGCTCAGCTCCCATCCTCCCGACCTTTGATTTCTAATTTCTCCAACATCCATGGCACCCATCGACGCCTCCTCTCTGCCATCCAATCTTGGACAGGCTCGAATACAAGGCTTGCCGTCGACTGCCTACTACATTCCCGACTTCATCAGTCCAGAGGAAGAGCGCCTTGTACTCGACAGAGTGCGTCCGTCACCCACCCGAAATGCCTCTCACCCCGCTTCAATGTTCCATCTGTGCCACATGCCACACATGCCGTCCCTCTCTTTTTCTCGCTCTTCCCTTCTTTGCATGTACATGGTTGACGAGGTCTCATTAGATTGCCGCTGCTCCGAAGCCGAGATGGAAACAACTCACGCACCGCAGGCTACAAACATGGCCATCTGATCTTGTCCAGGACAGATTACTCGATGCGCCGCTCCCCGCCTGGCTCCAAGATCCAATCATACGTCGGCTTCTTTCTCTTCCTACCGAAGCGACCACCAGTTCAACCTCCAGGCACGTAAACGTATCCGACACCGCGATTGCGCCGAGTCACATATTCTCTCAAAGTCCGCATCAACGACCCAACCACGTGTTGATCAATGAATACCCTCGAGGGGTGGGCATCATGCCCCATAAGTTAAGTACCTGACTGGTCCCCTCTGTAGTAAAGACCTCGGTAAAAAAGACAAAAGACAAAAGAAAATGAAAAAGAAAACCAGGGGAAAAAAGCTCATCCAATGTAGGATGGCGCTGCGTATTGGCCTGTTGTGTGTACCGTCAGTCTTGGAGCAAGCCTTTGTCTCGATTTGCACCGAAGCAAAGACGATGGTGCTCTAGATCCAGTCCCCGCCTGGAGAATCCTCCAAGAGCCTCGTAGCCTCCTCATTACCACTGAAACTCTGTATACAGATTATCTGCATGGAATAGCCGATATAGAGGAAGACGTAAACCTGTCTGCCGATAGCATAGCAAATTGGTCACTACTTGGAGATGCGCAGCAATTCGCCGACGGGCGTAACATGCGAGAAACGCGGACCAGCTTAACTTACCGAGACGTACTCAAAGTTTCCAAGATGGGCAGCAAGCTCAACATGTATCTCAAGAGATAGGCGGCACATCAGAGACGGAGCAGCGTGGTAGTTTATTACGATACATTGGCTCTATGTTTAGTTTCTTCTCTTTCGTCCTTTCTTTTTTCTTTTTTTGTTCTTTTTTTCTTTGGCCTTTTCCACCGATTGAGCCATGTATTAAAAGATGCCCGGTATCATCCTCCACTTGTCAGCAACCTTGTCAGCTCCGAATTTGTCCGCATACCACTGCTTAGTGTTGGAGGCCGTAATTCCAAGGTTGATCACGACAAACACCACGCCGCAAAGAACCGGTCTGTCCAAGAAGCTTCCACGCGGAGCTGCCATGACCGATATGGCAAGGTAAATCACACACTCGCACGTGTAGTGCGGGCAGACAATGTACCTGAACAAACCCTTGTTGGGAAGCGTGTATTTTTTCAGACTGGCCAGGTGTCTGTGGCACTCATTCTGCTTGAGCCACGCCGCCAAAAACACAGCCAGCGCCAACAGCGCCCGGGTCGTCAGCAGCACGGCAGGTTTGTCTGAATGCCACGACTCGAGGATGTCGCCTACATGGGGGCTCTGTTAGTGACTCGTGTTCCTATCGGTTTCCTTGTACCCTTGTACCGGAAATATATGGATTCTTTTTTGATGACGGCAATTCTGCCCGAACCCGCGTTGTGAAGTTTTGTTTCTTCTCTCTTTTCCTGCTCTCCGCGCTTGTTCCCCCCCCCCCCCAAGGATTAAAAGGGAAAAGGCAAAATAATATCGAACAAGAAAAAGAACAAGGAGGAGGAGGAGGAGGAGGAGAAAAGAAAAGGCAGGACAAAAACTCACCAGATCCCTCCACCCACACCGCCACACTCATGGTCGTATAATACACCAGCGCCAGCACCCAATGCAGCGCCAACATGGGCGTCTTCCCCGGCCTACTCACCCACCAACACTCCAATAACCTCCTGAGCCCCTGCGCCGCCATCATCCCCCACGCGAGATACACCCTCCCCAGTTCCGTAGACGGACGACCGCCCTCTTCCTGCCCAGCCCGCTGCTGGTGCTGGTGCTGGTGCTGGTGCTGCCACTCGACCAAAAACGCCATGACGGAGCCGTGCCCGAGGAACTGCCACGCCCAAAACACAGACAGCCCCGTGGAAAGCAGATAGAAATGCCAGAACCACGAATGCGGAACCTGTCCGTACTGTTTCGCCAGACCGGCCAGCCTGGTCAGAAGGAAGGCCCCCAAGCTGCTGCCGCGGTGCTTCTTGGCGTTCCCGTCCGGCGCGGCATTTCCGTGTCGTCGGGCCCCGTATTCGAGGAATATGCTGCGCGCGTCGCTGGGCAGAATCACGTGCAGGGATAGGAGGGCCAGGGCTGCGAGGAGGAAGAAGGTCTGGCAGAGGGTTGAGGGGGTGGTGGAGGATGCGGCGGCGGCGATGAGCTCGTCCATTGGATTGATGATGGTTGGTTGACTTGACTTGGTTGAGCTGGTAGATGTGGCAGATTCGGTATGTCCCTCCAGTCAGTAATCCGATCCCCGTCCAAGCGTCGTCAACCCTCCTAACAAACCAAATCAACGACCCTAGTATCAGACTATATCTCTGTATGTATACTCTGCCCAAGCCTGTATGTTTTTTTTTCCCTCGTTCGTTTTGTTTTTTTTTCTGTTTGTTTGGAAATAAATAAACAGAGGAGGCAAAGGGTCAAAAAGTTAACAAGTCAAAAAGTCAAAAAGTCAAAAAAAAAGAAAAAAAAAGAAAAAAAAAGAAAAAAAAAGGCCAAGAACTCACGCAGCTTATATACCTAGTCTCTACACGGCTCCTCTGCTCCTTGGCTCCTTTGCTCCTTTGAAGCAGCACGGCGTCCTTCTTGGCGGGAAAAGGGGGCCCATTTAAATAAAGTGTTTTGGGTTCCGAGTCCCGGTGAACCCACTCGTACTTGGTCCTACCCCGGACCTTGTTCCCTCCGAGATGCGGTGCGACGTCGCGGACATTCTTATCGTGCCGTATACGTACACGTGTTCCGATGTGCACACAAACAACGTACACATATACCCATGAATGAAATAGGTACACAACTAAGTGCGAATATAATTCATGCGCGAATAATAGTCGTATCGGTTTCATGTCAAACCTTACTCTTGCTCCGTCCGAACGACTCCTTCAGAACAACTGCTATTTCAACACAACCTATTTAGTAAAAGTAAAGTTCTGAAAAAAGTGTCCCCGTGTGATTCTTTCTCGAACAAGCAATTAGGGCTTGCTCGCACATAACATTGATTCCAAACAATTAACCGTCCCCTGATGAAATGTTTGACAAATGTCAGAACAGCATAAATTATATACATTTGTGAAGAAGAATAAAACAGTCGAAAATGAACAAAGAAAAATAAAAGGCAGTATTTCTCTCCAACGGCAAAGAAACAGCAAGAAAATGAATCCCATCCTGTTCTAGCATCCGCGCCATTCATTGCAAGTTTGCGCGGGTTTCACCCGTTTATTCACGTCCATACAGTCCTTGTACTGAGCCTTGCAACGAGCTAAAGCCCAGTCGGGCTTATTGCCACCAAATCCCCAGCATTGCATACTATCGGATCCGAATCCCAGCCAGGACCCGATCAACCCGAAGTTCGCAACAGCGCATACCTTCGAGTCGGAGCCTCCCGAAGAGCCCCAGAAAAGGTTCCGCTTGGAAACGTCGGCACCAGATTCTTCGGCGCGCTTGTGGAACTGGCTTTTCCATCCCAGTGTTTCACAGCCTTTGCTATAGGTAGTGACGCAATGGTCGTATTGCTCCTTGCACGCCGAAGAACACACACTGGGCCACTGATACCAAGGGAAGCCGGGGCAGTTGCGAGACTCAGCCTCTGTGTAGTACTTGTATGGCTTGTAGTTGAATTCTTCCTTGCGGTCGTTGCACCCGACAACAGGCAGTGGAATGCCGCCGACGGGTTTATCAGGGCCATAACCGTACTTGTCATTGGTGGGCTGGGTGCACAAGTTGGTATGCTTCGGAGGGCAAGCAATGACTGGCTCAGTTGTAGTGGGAGCTGGTTTGGCAGTAGTGGCGCAGGGATAGACACTGGTGGACGTGATGGGAGGACGGGCAGGAGGGCTACCAGCGCCATTATGGTATTTGTTCCAGCAATCCCATTTGTTGCAGGCTTTGCCAGGGCAAGATTCTTCGCAATGACTGTCCAGATAGTTGCACCAAGCCTTGAACTTGAAGCACTCAACAGATTTGGGCCACCCAGCCGTCTTGAAGCAAGAGCTGATCTGCTTCAAACAGGTCTTTTTGGCGATATGACAGCCATTACTGTCTTCCCATGAAGGCAAAGCAGGACCGCACCAGTTACCACATTGCCACTCACACTTGGCAGGCAGAGTCACAGTGGTAGTACACAAGCTGGTGGTGGTATCGGGGATTTGCTTGGTTGTGGTGGTAGGTTTCTTAGTTGTGGTAATAGCAGGCAGAGTTGTGGTATCGGCAGGCTGAGATGTGGTGATAGCAGGCTCAGATGTGGTAATATCAGGCACAGTTGTGGTATCGGCAGGCAGAGTTGTGGTATCGGTAGGCTGAGATGTGGTAATATCAGGCACAGTTGTGGTATCGGCAGGCACAGTTGTGGTATCGGCAGGCACAGTTGTGGTATCGGTAGGCTGAGATGTGGTAATATCAGGCACAGTTGTGGTGTCGGCAGGCTGAGTGGTGGTGATGGGCTGGCTGGTGATAAAGGTTGTATCACAATCAGAGGTAGTAATTTCAGCGGGCTTGGAGGTTGTGTCAGCTAATGGCATCGTGGAGGTGACGACAGATTCAGTGCTTGTGCCCATGGGTTGAGTTGTGGTATCAGCAGGCAGGCTGGTGGTGGTCATAGGCTGGCTGCTCATAGAAGTTGTATCACAATCAGAGGTAATAGTGTCGGCAGACTTAGAGGTTGTGTCAACCAATGGCATTGTGGAGGTGACGACAGATTCAGTGGTTGTGCCCATGGGTTGAGTTGTGGTATCAGCGGGCAGACTGGTGGTCACAGGCTGGCTGCTAACAAATGTTGTATCACAATCAGAGGTAGTAGTGTCGGCAGGCTTGGTGGTTGTGTCAACTAATGGCATCGTGGAAGTGCCGACAGATTCAGTGGTTGTTCCAGTCAGCTGAGTCATGGTGCCAACAGGACTAGTCGTGGTGGTCTCGTCACAGAAGAGAGTGGTATCGAGGGTCTCGGTAGTCGAGGTAGTAAGAGGACTTGTGGTAATGCCGGCAGGCGTCGTGGTTGTGCCGGCAGGCGTCCCAGTTGTTGTGTCGATAGAGCTAGTTGTAGTAGCAGGTTCCGTCGGCTTAGTAGTGGTGGTAATCATGGACAGAGTCGTGGTAGTCATCATCCCAGGAGGTTGGCCGCATGGTTCGAGAGACCACAGATCCTTTGCAATCCACAGGCTCAAACGAGAGCGTCCTCCGCACTTGGTGGATGAGTCGTCGAGGCAGGAAAAGTCACATTGAGAGCTATCGACCTTGACGGTGTCATTGGCGAGAACAACACCGCAGAAACACTGGTTGCCATATTCAATACCGGCAAAGGGAAAACCTTGCTTCTCGCACGCAGCCAGGCACGACTTTGGGGTGCAAATGACGGCACCAAGGTCCATGGGATACGACAGAGTGCGGCCCTTGCTGGATTCATCGGTGTAGCAGCCCAGAGACTTGTAGGAGTCAACAGTGATACCTTCAGCGTTGGGGAACGTAGGGTCCTGCCAAACGGAAAGAGTCTTGTCACCGCCGCACTTCTGAGTCTTATCTCCACTGCAGGGAAAGGAGCACTTGGACTCGTCGATCTGAGCACCGTCGACCGTGGCACCGCAGAAGCAGACGCCGTAATACTCAAGTCCAGCGTAACGAAATCCGTTGCCTAGAGAAGATTTTCGTGTCAGTATATGTGCTGACTCGAAAGACATGTCCAAATTGCCTTAAAAAGACAACAACCAAAAAGTTACACGAGGACGACAACAAAAAAGAAAGAAAACAAGAGAAAAGAAAAGAAAAGAAAAGAAAAGAAAAAGAAAAGAAAAGGATGTAGGGACAAAAAGTAGAAAGGATCACGCACCCTTGCACTCAGCCATGCACATTTCAACCGTCATGTTGGCAGTGTCGAGGCTGGAACGGAAGATGAGCGCATTACTGTCTTTTCCCTCTTGGAAACAGCCAGAGTAAACAAAGGGCTTGAAGGGCTCCGTGCAGGGTGGAAGCTCGATATTCCAGGCATGACTTAGTGGAAGAAGTGTCATGGCCACGGCGGCCAAGACGGACCTCAACAAAGCCATGTTTGTAGAAACGCAAATGGTACAGAACGAGTGACTGTCTGAGTTGAAATAGAGGACAACGTCGTCCAGATACTGTCATGAGATGATTGACAGAGTGGTGGTAAAGAACGGTCAACAAAGCATCGTCAACAAAATGGTGACAGTCTGTGAGTCTATATATACATATATACCAAGTAGGTAATAGATACCTAGATACCTACTAGATAAGACGTGGAAACTCGGGTAAGCATCCCTTGAAGCGGCAGAGATTTCAAACTCGCGCTGCCTAGTCGGAGCCGAGACTATGATCTTGTCTACGCAGATCATCATCGTATTGCTATTTGTGTACTTGTGGGCCGCGACAGTCGAGGCTACTATCCCTGCGCCGATTTTGACGGACTTTGAAGACAAGAATTTCACCGGGATATGCTAGTTACCATTTCTTAGACCAGTTCATCGGCCACCATGTTGCCTCACAGTACTTGGGGGCGGAAAAAGGGGTGTAGGAATAGAGAAAGTGTTTAGTCTCCCAGGTTGCTTGAAAACAAGGTCCGTCCCAGGCTCCGCCCGACGACATGAAGGTGGGAAAGCATATGTTGCGGAAGATATAAGAAAGAAAAGAAAAAAGAAAAGAAACTTGGCGCTACGTAACGTAGAGCATTTGACTTCCACTTCCTGCAGTAGGCTGTAAGCAAATGCACGTAAACATAGAAAAATACGAGATCAGATCAGACATACAGTCGCTGCATCGACATATGGAGTCACGATGGCATCTTGGTGTTTGATATCGGACCTATCCAGTTTGTACGTGTTTATCAAAACTTTCTAGTAAGGTTGCAATTAGGCGCGAATGTAGGGGCCAGACGGGGCCATAGTATGCAAAGCAATTTCTGGAACCTGAATGCCGCAAGTTGGCCCAAAAAAAAAAGAAAGAAAACAGGCCATTCTGCAAGTATCGTGAAGGATGGCACTTGGCACCAGAAGGCCACTGGCGGAGAGAGAAACTTATTTAGAACAGACCCGTCGTGGTACATGGTTCTAGTGCGATTCAGTGGGCCAGCGGGCCAATGTGGAACACAGGGGACTCAGAGTTCCGATACATGTAACTGGAACAGAGAAACATGAGCGAGTCGCAGAGCCGGTAGCGAAAGGGGCCGTGATGACATGAAGTTGAACCACACGGACGAGATATCTGGACGAGACGCCCGAGAAGGACGAGACCGAGATGAATATCGGAGCAGGGAAGGAAGGCGCCGAGTCCAAGAAGGAAGGCACTGAGTCTAAGTGGGAAGGCACGGGGCAACCTCTCCTGAAGATCGTTGCTTCTTTCTTGGTCAACCAAGCCACCTGTTACTCGCCACCCGTCAGGGCCGTCACCCGTCACCTGTCACCCGTCGTCACCCGCCACCCAACCACAACCACAACCACAACCACCACCATCCCATCATCTCATCCTGTACAGGCTCGGTGTCCACACCTGCCTGCTTCCACATGCAACATGGTCATGCATTTTGTTGCCGAAATCCTTTCGGTTTGCGACGACGCGGCCCGCACAGCCCACTCCGGCAATTCATTCCGTACCCATTGACGGTTTATGGGCAGCCTATTCATTTGCTACTCTTGTGCGGCAATGCCGTCGACGTATCATTCTCGACTGAAGGCTGGTCGATTTGTGCCTGGGACCCTGGGCGTCGTGCACCACGCCGGCCGCGGCAATCACACGAAGGAGGAGAATGGCCTGAAATTTTTGCCAACACCAAGTGTTTCGCCAAGTCTATAATGTACATCACCAGCCTGGAACAACGAAACGCGGCCCATGATATGATGGGTCACACCCAATCTGGACTCGTGGAGGCTGATCTTGTCCTCTGTGGTTGAACATTTTCCACATGGCCCACTCGCGCTGCCTCTTTCGCTCACGGTGGCCAGAAAGTTGCTTGTGGAGTCATGTACATTATTTACCTAGGTACATATATATCCAAAAGAAAGAAGGACAAAAAAAAGCAAAGAATATTCAAAGCTTACGATAGGACTGGCAACATTGAAGGAGTCGGACGGCATTCTCGAGGTTGACAGTAGTCCGCGGACCAGACTGATGAAATCATACGCATGGCAAGCAGCGTCCCATCACCACTGCTTCGCCGGCCGGAAGATCGACTCAGGTGGACTTCCAATCCCCTCCTTTCTCGGTGCCATCCATTGCAGCCGGATCCGCGTCTTGGCCAACGCTTCCCCCAACAACTATCAACTATTGACCTGGCACGCTAACACATGCGGCCGGTCTCTGGTGCTTTATCTGCCTATGTACCTACTAGGTCTACTTTTCTCCATAAGCAGTGTAATGTATTATGGCTGACCACAAAGGAAAGTGAATAACATCCGAAACTTGTACTACTACTGTCTGCTAGCTCATGGCATCAAGTGATAAGGACGGGGCAGGCCAGGATCGATGGGGTGAGTGGTGCAGCTCGTCTTGTCATGCCCCATGGGCTTCGTGGCGCTTTTTGTTAACCCAGAACAGCATCGCCGATACTCGATGGCCCCTTTTCGCCGGTACTCAGCAGAGTCAGCACCCGCCCGCCTGGCCATGCTCGGGCCGTCGACCCTTGTCTAGCGGCTCTAGCGCATCACTCGCGGAGCCGCTGCATCTGGCCTCAATATCCCCTTTCGGTCGTGGACTCACGGAGACCATCCAAGTTCGGCATCCTCGTCGTTGGTCACAAGACAGCGACATGTTATTGTGCTTCTTCGGTATTGTGCTGTTGCAGATCAAACGCCTGGTTGAGTTTCCTACTTCTGCAAAGTCAAATCGAGCAGAGAGAGAAAGAACGTTGATCAAACAGCTGGGTCGATCGAGTAAAAAACAATTCGACCAGCATAAAAGAGGAGGGACCAATTATTAATAGGCTTGCGTGTCTTGACAAAGGAGTCTGCCACAACAAAGAGCTGAGCCCCCTATGAAAATCGCTTCCAGATGACTATCTTTTTGCAATGTTTTTCAACGAAGCGTCGGCCCGCGCTTCATCTTCTGGTGTGGCAAATCAAATCATTGAAGATCTAATATTGCCAACCCATGTCATCAAAACGACCCTTGTCTCCGAAAAACGACCACCTGAGCCAAAGACTGGTCAGATTCGTGCCTCAGACTGCGCAAGGAGCAAGTCTGTTGTTGCTTGTCAGCTCTTATACACAGTATACGGCTTCCGGTCGCACATTACCGACCCCATATTATTCGCAGCCTCCTAATATCTTTTCCATTCGATAGTTCCAGAACCGATTCTGCCTACAGCCTTTTTATATGCATGCCACCAGGCAGGTAATCATCCAGCTGTTCCTGAGCAGCGATCTGACTTGGCGGCTCCTTAGCCCTGTCCGGACGGGCCACTGATCAACAGTCGTTCTGACCTACAGTAGTTCGTTCTACTTCGGAAACCCGATGGACTGGCTCAGTTGCTTAGCTGTCGCCGCTACCTTGTTTTTCTTTAATTGGGATTGCCAGGACGCCGGCAAGACGTACAGTGCAATGTTTGACTCGGAAGTAAGAAGGAAAAAATAGAAAAAAAGTCTCCACAGAGAAGCGCTTGTCATTCTTTTTTTCTGGGTAGCTATCGGGACTTGGGGAGGCTGTGTCTCTGAAAACTTTGTGCTGACTCTCGAATTGTACGAGAAACCAAGCCAGGCTGCATATGCTTGTTTGAAAAGCGTTGATCCGTGTTGGTGGGTTATTCTTGTGGATTTTCCCATGACCCTGATCCATGACCTGTGTTCCAACAGGTTTCCTTTTTCTTTCTCCCCTTCACTCCCATATAAAATCGATCAAAGACTCACACCTCTAAGTCCTGTCTGCCCTCCCACACTTGGTCCATGTCTCAATTCGGACACGTCTTACCGCATTGGGTGCGGGACGATGACGAGTGCAGTTGATGTTTTTTTTTTACAAAAA